>JAIUJO010000283.1:535000-542500 GCA_023846275.1 Vanilla planifolia
TCTTCTTCTCATTCTTTTTCTTTTTCTTCTTCATGATTTTCTTCTTCTTCTTCTTTTCTCTGTCTTCTTCTTTTTCTTCTTCTTGTTCTGCTTCTTCTTCATCTACATCATCTTCTTCTTCTTCTACTGTTGCTTCTTCTTCTTCTTCTTCTTCGTCATCTTCTTGTCCATCTTTTTGTCCCTCTTCTTCTTCTTCTTCTTCTCCAAGTTCTCCTTCTTCTCATTTTTCTCCTTCTTCTTCTTCTTCTTCTTCTTCTTCTTCTTATTCTTCTTCTTCTTCTTCTTCTTCTTCTTCTTCTTCTTCTTCTTCTTTTTCCTCTTCTTCTTCTTCTTCTTCTTCTTCTTCTTCTTCGTCTTCTTCTTCTTCTTCTTCTTCTTCTCCTTCTTCTTCTTCTTCTTCTTCTTCTCCTTCTTCTTCTTCTTCTCCTTCTTCTTCTTCTTCTCCTTCTTCTCCTTCTTCTTCTTCTTCTCCTTCTTCTGCTTCTTCTCCTTCTTCTTCTTCTTCTTCTCCTTCTTCTTCTTCTTCTTCTTCTTCTTCTCCTTCTTCTTCTTCTTCTCCTTCTCCTTCTTCTTCTTCTTCTTCTTCTTCTTCTTCTTCTTCTCGTTCTTCTTCTTCTCCTTCTCCTTCTTTTGCTTGTTCTTCTCCTTCTTCTCCTTCTTCTCCTCCTTCTCCTTCTTCTTCTTCTTCTTCTACTTCTTCTCCTTCTTCTCCTTCTTCTCCTTCTTCTCCTTCTTCTTCTTCTTCTTCTTCTTCTTCTTCTTCTTCTTCTTCTTCTCCTTCTTCTTCTTCTTCTACTTCTTCTTTTTCATCTCCTTCTTCTCCTGCTTCTTCTTCTTCTTCTTCTTCTCCTTCTTCTTCTTCTTGTACTTCTTCTACTTCTTCTTCTTCTTCTACTTCTTCTTTTTCTTCTACTTCTTCTTCTTCTTCTTCTTCTTCTACTTCTTCTTCTTCTTCTTCTTCTTCTTCTTCTTCTTCTTCCTCTTCTTCTTCCTTTTCCTCTTCTTCTTCTTCTTCTTCTTCTTCTTCTTCTATTCTTCTTCTTCTTCTTCTTCTTTCTTCCTCTTCTTTTCCTTCTTCTTCTACTCTTTCTTCTTCTTCTTCTCCACCTTCTTCTCCTCCTTCTCTTTTTCTTCTTGTTCTTCTTTTTCTTCTCCTTTTTCTCCTTCTTCCACTTTTTCTTCTTGTTCTTCTTCTTCTTCTTCTTCTTCAAGTTCTTCAACTTTTTTGTCAACTTCTTCTTTTCTTCTTCGTCTTCTTCTTCATCACCTTTTTATTCTTCTCTTTCTCATTCTTACACTTCTTCTTCTCCTTATTCTTCTTCTTCTTCTCTTTCTTCTTCCTCTTCTTCCTTTTCTTCCACTTCTACGTCTTTATTTTGTTCCTCTTCTTCTTCTTCTCTTTCTTCTTCTTGTAGGTCTTCTTCTCCTTATTCTTCTTCTTCCTCTTATTCTTCTTCCTCTTCTTCGCCTTCTTCTTCTTTGCCTTCATCTTCTTCATTTTCGTCTTGTTCTTATTCTACATCTTCTTTTTCTTCTCCTTCTTCTTCTTTGCCTTCTTCTTCTTTTTCTTCTTTGACTTCATTGTCATCATCATCATTTTCTTCTTCTTCTTCTTCTTCTTCTTCATCTTCTTCTTCTCTTCTTTTTCTTCTTCTTCTTCTTTTCCTTCTTCTACTCTTTCTTTTTCTTCTTTTGCTGCTCCTTCTCCTCCTCCTTCTCTTTTTCTTCTTGCACTTCCTTTTCTTCTTCTCCTTCTTTTTCCACTTCTTCTTCTTCTTCTTCTTCTTCTTCTTCAACTTCTTCATCTTCTCTATCATGTTCTTCTTTTTCTTCTCCGTCTTCTTCTTCTTTATCTTTTTCTTTTTATCTTTCTCATTCTTACCCTTCTTCTTCTTCTCCTTTTTCCTCTTCTTCCTTTTCTTCTACTTCTACGTCTCTATCTTCTTGTTCTTCTTCTTCTTCTTCTCTTTCTTCTTCTTCTAAGTCTTCTTCTCCTTATACTTCTTCTTCCTCTTATTCTTCTTCCTCTTCTACTTCCTCTTCTTCTTCGTGTTCTTCTTCTTTGTCTTTTTCTTATTGTTCATCTTCTTCATCTTCTCCTTCTTCTTCTCTTTCTTCTTTGACTTAATCTTCTTCTTCTTCTTCTTATTCTTCTACTTCTTTTTTATTCTCCTTCTTATTGTTGTACTAATTCTTCTTCTTTTTCTTCTTCTTCTTCCTCTTCCTCTTATTTTACTACTTCTTTTTCTTCTTCTACTTCTTCATATTCTTCTTATTCTTCTTATTCTTCATCTTCTTCTTCTTCTTCCTTCTCATCTACTTCCTCCTCTTCTTCATCTTCTTCCTCTTCTTCTTGTTCCCCGTCTTCGACTTCATCTTCTTCGTCTTCATCTTCTTTCTCTCCATCTTCTTCTTCTTCTAATTCTTCTTCTTCTTCTTCCTTCTTCATCTTGTTCTTCTTGTTCTTTTACTTCTGTTTTCTTCTTCTTCTTCTTTTTCTTCTATGAGTTTTTCTTCTTCTTCTTCTCCTTCTTCTTCTTCTTCTTCTTCTCCTTCTCCTCCACCTCCTCCTCGACCCTCTCCTTCTTCTCCCCCTTCTTCTTATTCTTGATCTTCTTCTCCTTCTTCTTCATCTTCATCTGGTTTTTCTTCATCTACTTCTTGTCCTCCTTCTTCTTCTTATTTCACTTCTTCTTTGTCTTCTTCTTTTGCATGTTCTTCTTTTTCTTATTCTTGTTCTTCTTCTTCTTCTTCTTCCTTGTCTTCTTCTTCTTCTTCTTCATCTTCTTCTTCTTCTACTTTTCTTCTTTTTCTTCTTCTTTTTATCCTTCTTGATATTCTTCTCCTTCTCATTCTTCTTCTTCTTGATTTTCTTCTTCTTCTTCTTCTTCTACTTCTTTGTCTTCTTCTACTTCTTATACTTCATCATCTTCTTCTTATTCGCCCTCTTCGTCTTGTTCTTTTTCTTCTTCACCATATTCATCTACTTCTTCTTCTTGTTTTTCTTCGTCCTCTTCTTCCTCTTTTTCTTCTTCTTCTTCTTCTTTTCTTCTTTCTCTTCCTCTTCTTATTGTGCTTCCTCTTCATCTTTTTCTTGTTCTACTTCTTCTTCTTTTACTTCTTCTTCTTCTCTTTCTTGTTCTTCTTCATTTTCTTCTTCTTTTTCTTCTTCCTATTATTCTTCTTCTTCTTCTTCTTTTTCTTTTTCTTCTTCTTCTTCTTCTTCTTCTTCTTCTTCTTCTCTCTTCTTCTCCTTCTTCTTCTTCGTCTTCTTCTTCTTCTTCTTCTTAATCTTCACCTTCTTGTTCTTCTTTTCCTCCTCCACCTTCTTCTTCTTTCTTCTACTTCTACTCCTTCATCTTCTTATTCTTCTTCATCAACTTCTTCTTCTTCTTCTTTTTCTTCTTCTTCTTCTTCTTCTTCTTAATCTTCTTCCTCTTCATTGTGTTCTTCGTCTTCGTCTTCACCTTCTTCTTTTTCTTTGCCTACTTCTTCTTCTTTGCCTTCTTCTTTTTGTTCTTCTTCTTCATCATAGTCTTCTTCTTCTTCTTCATCTTCTTCTTCCTCCTCTCCTCACTCTTCTTCTTTCATTCTTCTTCTTCTCCTTATTCTTCTTAATTTTCTTCTTCTCCTTATTCTTCTCCTTCTTCTTCTTCTTATCCATCTTCTTCTTCTTCTTCTTCTTTTTGTTGTTCTTCTTCTCTTTCTTCATCTTCTTGGTCTTTTTTTCTTCTTCTTCTACTTCTTCATCATCTTCTTCTCATTCTTCTTCTTTTTCTCCTTCTTCTTCATCTTATTCTTCTTCTTCTTCTTCTCAATCTTCTTCTTCCTCTCTTTCTTCTTCTTCTTCTTCTTCTTCTTCTTCTTCTACTTCTTCCTCTTCTACTTCTTCTTCTTCTTCTTCTTCTTCTTCTACTTCTTCTTCTTCTTCTTCTTCTTCTTCTTCTTCTTCTTTTTCTTCTTCTTCTTTCTTCTTCTTCTTCTTTTCCTTCTTCTTCTACTCTTTCTTCTTCTTCTTCTTCTCCTTCTTCTTCTCCTCTTTTTCTTCTTGCTCTTCTTTTTCTTCTCCTCTGTCTTCTTCTTCCACTTCTTCTTCTTCTTCTTCTACTTCTTTTGCTTCATCTTCTTTGTCATCTTCTTCTTTTTCTTCTGTCTTTTTCTTTTTCACCTTTTTCTTCTTCTCTTTCTCATTCTTGCCCTTCTTCTTCTTCTCCTTGTTGTTCTTCTTCTTCTACTTCTTCTTCCTCTTCTTCCTTTTCTTCTACTTCTACGTCTCTATCTTCTTCTTCTTCTTCTTCTTCTTCTTCTTCTCTTTCTTCTTCTGGTAAGTCTTCTTCTCCTTATACTTTTTCTTCCCCTTGTTCTTCTTCCTCTTCTACTTCATCCTCTTCTTCGCCTTCTTATTCTTCGTCTTCATCTACTTCGTCTTGTTCTTATTCTTCATCCTCTTCGTCTTTTCCTTCTTCTTCTTTGCCTTCTTCTCTTTCTTCTTTGACTTCATCTTCTTCTTCTTCTACTTCTTCTTCTTGTTCTTCTCTTTCTTCTTCTTGTAAGTCTTCTTCTCCTTATACTTCTTCTTCCTCTTCTTCTTCTTCCTCTTCTACTTCTTCCTCTTCTTCGCCTTCTTCTTCTTTGTCTTCATCTTCTTCTTCTTCGCCTTGTTCTTATTCTTCATCTTCTTTGTCTTCTCCTTGTTCTTTGCCTTTTTCTTCTATTTCTTCTTTGAATTCATCTTCTACTTCTTCTTCTTCTTCTTATTCTTCTACTTCTTTTTTATTCTCTTTCTTATTCTTCTATTAATTCTTCTTTTTTTCTTCTTCTTCTTCCTCTTCGCCCTCTTATTTTACTACTTCTTTTTCTTCTTCTACTTCTTCGTATTCTTCTTATTCTTCATCTTGTTCTTCTTCCTTCTTATCTTCTTCCTCCTCTTCTTCAATTCTTCCTCTTCTTCTCATTCCTCGTCTTCGACTTCATCTTCTTTGTCTTCATCTTCTTTTTCTCTATCTTCTTCTTCTTCTTTTAATTCTTCTTCTTCTTCTTCTTCTTCTTCCTGTTCTTCTTCTTCTTTTTCTTCCATTTTCTTCTTCTTCTTCTTCTTCTTCTTCTAAGAGTTGTTCTTCTTCTTCTTCGTCTTCATCTTCTTCTTCTACGTCTTGTTCATATTCTTCATCTTCTTCGTCTTCTTCTTCTTCTTCTTTGCCTTCTTCTTCTTTTTGTTCTTTGACTTCATCTTCTTCTTCTTCTTCTTCTTCTTCTTCTTCTACTTCTTCATTTTTATTCTCCTTCTTATTCTTCTACTAATTCTTCTTCTTCTTCTTCTTCTTCTTCCTCTTCCTCCTCTTATTTTACTACTTCTTTTTCTTCTTCTACTTCTTCTTCGTATTCTTCTGATTCTTCATCTTCTTCTTCTTCTTCCTTCTCATCTTCTTCCTCCTCTTCTTCATCTTCTTCCTCTTCTTCACATACCACGTCTTCAACTTCATGTTCTTTGTCTTCATCTTCTTTTCTCCCTCTTCTTTTTCTTCTTCTTCTTCTTTTACTTCCGTTTTCTTCTTCTTCTTCTTCTTCTTCTTCTAAGAGTTGTTCTTCTCCTTCTTTTACTTCTTCTTCTTCTCTTTCTTCTTCTTCTTCATTTCCTTCTTCTTTTTCTTCTTCATGTTCATCTTTTTCTTCTTCTTCTTCTTTTTCTTCTTCTTCTTCTTCTTCATCTTCTTCCTCTTCTTCTTCTTCTTCGTCTTCTTCGACTTCTTCTTCTTAATCATGATCTTCTTCTTCTTTTTTTCCTCCTCCACCTTCTTCTTCTTCTTCTTCTACTTCTACTCCTTCATCTTCTTATTCTTCTTCTTCTTCTTCTTCTTTTTCTTGGTCTTCCTTTTCTTCATCTTCTTCTTCTTCTTCTTCCTCATCTTCTTCTTCTTCATCATCATCATCATTTTCTTCCTCTTCTTTGTGTTCTTCGTCTTCGTCTTCATCGTCTTCTTTTTCTTTGCCGGCTTCTTCTTCTTCTTTGCTTTCTTCTTCTTTTTGTTCTTCTTTTTCATCATAACCTTGTTCTTCTTCTTCTTCTTCTTCCACTCCTCACTCTTCTTCTTCTCTTCTTCTTCTTCTCCTTCTTCTTGTTATTTTTCTTCTTCTCATTCTTCTTCTCCTTCTCCTTCTTCTTTTACTTCGTCTTCTTCTTCTTCTTCCTCCTCTACTTCTCCTTCTCCTTCATCATCTTCTTCTCCTTCTTTTTCTTCTTCTCCTTGTTCTTCTTCTTTTTCTTATTCTTTTACTACTTCTTCTTCTTATTCTTGTTCTTGTACTCCTACTTATTCTTCTTTTTCTTTTCTTCTTCATCTTCTTCTTCTTCTACTTCTTTTTCTTCTTCTTCTTCTTCTTCTTCTTCTTCTTTTATGTTTTTTCTTCTTGTTCATCTTCTTATTCTTATCTTTCCTCTTCTTCTTCATCTTCTTCTTCTTCTTCTTCTTCTTCTTCGTCTATTTCTTCTTCATAATCTTCTTCTTCTCATTTTTCTTCCCATTCTTCTTCCTCCCCTTCTTCTCCTTTTTCTTCTTCTTCTTTGCCCTCACCATCTTCTTCTTCTTCTTCTTCTTTTCTTCTAAATCTTTTTGTTCATCCTGTTCTTCTTTGTCTTCTTTTTCTTCATCATCTTCTACTTCTTCTTCTTCTTCTTCTCCTTTTTCTTCTTCTTCTCCTTCTCCTACTCCTCCTTTTTCACCTCCTTCTTCTTCTTCATCTTCTTCTTCTTCTCCTATTTCATCATCATTTTCTTTTTCTTCTTCATCATCTTCTTCTGCTTCTTTTCATCATCTTCTTCTTCTTATCCTTTTTCTTCTACTTCCCCACCTACTTCTCTCCTTCTTCTTCTTCTTCTCCTTCCATCTTTTTTTCCTTCTTCTTCTTCTTCTTCTTCCTTTTTTATATTCTTCTTCCAATTCTTCTTCATCTACTTTTTTTTCTTCTTTGCCATCTTCTTCTTTTTCTTCTTCTACTTCTTCTTTGTTTCGATCTTTTTCTTCTTGTTCATATTCTTCCTCTTCTTCCTCTTCTTCTCCTTCTTTTTGATCTTCTTCTTCTTCTTTTTCTTGTCCTTCTTGTTCTTGTTCTTGTTCTTCTTCTACTTCTACTTCTTCCTTTTTTCTTCCTCTTCTTCTTGTCCTTCTTCTTCTTCTTCTTCTTTTTTATCATCTTCTCCTGCTTCTTCGGCATCTTCTTCTTTATCTTCTTCTTCTTTGACTTTACTTCCGCTTCTTTTCCATCATCTTATTGATCTCCTTCTTCTTCTTCCTCTGCTTCTTCTTCATCTTCATCTACTTCTTCTTCGCCTTCGTCTTATTCTTCTTTGTCTTCTTCTTCTTCGTCTTCTTCTAATTCTTCTTTTTCTTCTACTTCATCTTCTTGTTTTTGTTCATCTTCTTCTTCTCTTTCTTCTTCCTCATCATCATCTCCTTCTTTGACCTCTTTTTTTGTCCTCGTCTTAATCATCTTTGCCTTTGT
>JAIUJO010000283.1:547500-550000 GCA_023846275.1 Vanilla planifolia
CTTCATCGACTTCTTCCACTTCTTCTTCTTTGTATTCTTCTTCTTCTTCGTTATCTTCTTCTTCTTTTTGTTCTTGTTCTTCTTCTTCTTCTTCCTCCTCTACAACTTCTTCTTCTTCTAAATCTTCTCCTTCTCCTTCTTCATCCCCTCCTCCTTCTTCTTCTTCTTCTTATTCTTATTATTCTTCTTCTTCTACTTCTACTTATTCTACTTCTTCGTTTTCTTCTTCTACTTCTTCTTCCTCTTCTTCTTCGTCTTCTTCTACTTCTTTGTCCTCCCCTTCTTCTTCTTCTTCTTCTTGGTCATCATCATCATCATCTTCTTCTTCTTCTTCTTCTTCTTCTTATGTGTCTTCTTCTTCTTTGTCTTCAACTTATTCTTCTTGTTCTTCTTTTTTTCCTTATTATTATTCTTCTTCTTCAATATATTTTTCTTCTTCCTCTTCTTCTTCTACTTCTTCATGCTTCTCTTCTTCTTTTTTTTTCTTCCTCTTCTTCTTCTTTCTCTTCTTCTTCTTCCTTTTCTTCATCTTCTTCGTCTTCGTCTTCAACTTCTTCTTCTTCATCACGATCATCTTCTTCTTCTTCACCTTCTTCTTCCTCTTCATCTTCTTCTTTATTATCTTCTACTTTTCCTTCATCTTCTTCTTCTTGTTCTTCTTTCTTCACCTTCTTCTTCTTCTTGCTCTTCTTCTTCTTCATGTTCTTCTTCTTCTTCTTTTACTTCTTCTTCTTCTTCTTCTTCTTCTTCTGCTTCCTCTTCTTCTTCTGCTTCTTTTTCTTCCTCCTCCTCTTCTTCTTCTTCATCTTCATCATCTTCATCTTTGTCTTCTTCTTCATCGTTCTTTTCTTCTTCTACTTCTTCTTCTTCTTCTTTTACTTCTCCTTGTTCTTCTTCTTCTTCATCATCATCTTCTTCTTCTTCTTCTTTTTTGTCTTCGTAATCATCATCATCATCATCTTCTTCTTCTTCTTCTTCCTCTCCTCCTTCTTCTTCAACATTTTCTTCTTCTTCTTCTACTTCTTCTTCTTCTTCTTCATAATCTTCTTCTTCATCATTGTCATTAATATCTTCTCCTTCTCCATCTTTTTCTTCTTCTTCGTCTTTTCTTCTTCTTCTTCTTTTTCTTCTCCTTCTTCCTTTTCTTCTTCTTCTTCCTCTCCTTCTTCTCCTACTTCTTCTTTGCCTTCTTTTTCTTATCCTTCTTCTTCTTCACCTTACACTTCTTCTCTTCCTTCTTCTTCTTCTTCTTCTTCTTCATCATCTTCTTCTACTTATTCTTCTTCTTCTTCTTATGCGTCTTCTTCTTCTTATGCTTCTTCTTCTTCTTTTTCTTCTACTTGTTCTTTATCTCTTTCTTCTTCTTCTTCTTCTCATTTTTCTTCTTCTTCTTCTTCTTCTTTTTCTTTTTCTTCCTCTTCATCTTCTTCTTGTTCTTCTACTTCTTCTTCTTCTTCTTCTGCTTCTTCTTCTCCTCCTCCTTCTTCTTCTCCTTCTTCTCCTCCTCCTTCTTCTTCTCCTTCTTCTCCTTGTGGTTGTTGTTGTTGTTTTTCTTTTTCTTCTTCTGCTTCTTTTTCTTCTTCTCTGTCTACTTCATCATCTTTTTCTTCTTCCTCTCCTTCATATTCTTGGTCTTCTTCTACTTCTCTTCTTTGTTTTCTTCTTCTTCTTCTGCTTCTTCCTTTCCTTCTTTTTCTTTGATGACTTCTTCTTCTTCTTCTTCTTCTTTATCTGTTTGTTCTGCTTCTTCTTCATCTTCTACTTCTTCTTCTTCTTCTTCTTCTTCTTGTTCTTCTAATTTTTTTCTTATCCTTGTTCTCCTTCTTCTCCTTCTTTTTCTTTTTCTTCTAATACTTCATCTTCTTATTCTTCCTCTTTTTCTTCTTCTTCTTCTTCTTTATCATCATTATATTCTTCTTCTAGTCCTTCTTCTTCTTCTTCTTCTTCTTTGTCTTCTTCTTTTACTTCTTCTTCAACTTCTTCTTCTTCTTCTTCTTCTTCTACTTCTTCTTCTTCTTCTTCTTCTTCTTCTTCTTCTTTGTCTTCTTTTTTTCTTCTTGTTCTTCGTCTTCTTCTTCTCTTTTTTCTCCTTATTCTTCTTCTCCTCATTTCACTTCTTGTTCCTCTTCTTCTTCTTGTTTTTCTTCTTCTTCTTCTTCTTCTTCTCTTCTACTTCTACTACTTCTTCTTCCACTACATCTTCTTCTTCATCTTCATCATCTTCTCCTACTTCTTTGCATCTTCTTCTTTCTCTTCTTCTACTTAAAGTTCTTCTTCTTCTTTTTCTTTGTGTTCATCATCATACTCTTCTTTTTGTTCATCTTTTTCTTTGTCTTCTTTTTCGACTCGTTCATCTTCTTTTTCTTCTTCTTCTTCTTCTTCTTCTCCTTTTCCATCTTCTTCATCTTCTACTTCTCCTTCTTCTCCTTTTTCTTCTTCATCTTCTTCTTCTTCATTTTTTTCTTCTTCTTCTTCTTCTCCTTATTTTTTTTCGTCAACA
>JAIUJO010000283.1:565000-575000 GCA_023846275.1 Vanilla planifolia
TCTTCTTCTTCTTCTTCTTCATCTTCTTCGTATTCTTACCTTTCTTCTTCTTCTTTTCCATCTTCTACTTCTCCTTCTTCTTCTTCTTCTTCTTCTTCTTCTTTTCTTATTCTTCTTGTTCTTGTTCTTCTTCTTCTTCTTTTCCTTCATCTCTTCATTCTCCTTCTTCTTCTTCTTCTTCTTATTCTTTCTTTTCTTCTTCTTCTTCTTCTTCTTCTTTATCTTCTTCTTCTACTTCTTTTTCATTTTCATCATCTTCTTCTTCTTTTTCATCATCATGATCTCATCTTCTTCTTCTTCTTCTTCTTCATTTAGTTCTTCTTCTTCTTCA
Source organism: Vanilla planifolia (assembly GCA_023846275.1). Lineage (NCBI taxonomy): Eukaryota > Viridiplantae > Streptophyta > Magnoliopsida > Asparagales > Orchidaceae > Vanilla > Vanilla planifolia. Next base: position 565,332 of record JAIUJO010000283.1, read on the forward strand.
TCATCATCTTCTACTTCTTCTTCTTCTTCTTTTTCTTCTTCTTCTTGTTCTTGTTCTTCTTCTTCTTCTCATTCTCCTTCTTCTTCCTCTTCTTCACCTTGTTCTTAATTGTCTTCATCTTCTTTTTCTTCTCCAACTTCTTCTTCTTCCTTTTCTTCTTCATCTTCTTCTTCTTCTTCTCCTTCTTCTTCTACATCTTCTTCTTATTTGTCTTCTTCCTCTTCTTCTTCTTTTTCTTCTTCTTCTTCTTCTTCTTCTTCTTCTTCTTCTTTTTCTTCTTCTTGTTCTTCTTCTTCTTCTTCTTCAACTTCTTTATCTTCTTCTTTTTCATCTTCTTCTTTTTCGTCTTCATCATCATCTTCTTCTTCTTCTTCTTCTTCATCTTCTTCTTCTTCTACTTTTTCTTCTTCTTCTACTTTTTATTAATCATCATCTTCTTCTACTTCTACTTCTTTTTCAATTTGTTTTTTGTCCTCTTCATCTTCTGCTTCTTGATCTTATTCTCCTTCTTCCACTTCTATTCTTCGTCAAGTTTTTCTTCTTCAACTTCTCCTTCTTCTTCTTCTTCTTCTCCTTCTTCATCTTCTACTACTTCTCCTTGCTCTTCTACTACTTCTTCTTCTTCTTATTCTTATTCTTCTTCTACGTCTCCATCTTCTTCTTCTTCTTCTTCTTCTTCTTCTACTCCGTCTTCTTCATCTACTTCTTCTTCTTCTTCATCTTCTTCGTCTTCTTCTTCTTCTTCTTCTTTCTCTTCTTCTTCGTCTTCTTATTCATCTTCTTCTTACGCTTCTTTTCCATCATCATCATCTTCTTCTTCTTCTTGTTCTTCTTCTACTTTTCTTCTTTGACATGGTTTTCTTCTTCCTCTTCTTCTTCTTCTAATTCTTCTTCTTGTTCTTTTTCTTCTTTTTATTCTTATCTTTCTTCGTCTTCATCTTCTTCTTATCGTTCTTCTCGTTCTTCTTCTTTTTCATCCTCTTCTTCTAATCCTTCTTCTTCTACTACTTCTTATTCCTATTATTCTTTTACTTCTTCTTCTTCTCCTTCTTCTTCTACTTCTTCTTCTTCATCATCTTTTTCTACTTCTTAAACTTCTTTGATTTCTTCCTCTTCTTCTTCTTCATCATGCTCTTCTTCTTCTTCTTCTTCCTCATCTTCTTCGTCTTCTTCTTCTTCTTCTTCTTCTTCTTCTTCTTCTTTGTCTTTTTCTTCATCATCTTCTTATTCTTCTTCTTTATTTTCTTCTTCTTCTTATTCTCCTTTGCATTCTTCTTTTTCTTTTTCTTAGTCTTCTTCGTCTGCTTCCTCTTCTTCGTCTTCTTCTTTTTCTTCTTCTTCTTCTTCTTCTTCTTCTTCTTCGACTCCATCTTCTTCATCTTCTTCTTCTTCATCATCTTCTTCGCCTTCTTCCTCTTCTTCTTCTTTTTCTTCTTCTTCGCCTTCCTATTCATCTTCTTCTTGCACTTCTTTTTCGTCATCTTCTTCTTCTTGTTCTACTTTTCTTCTTTGACATGGTTTTCTTCTTCCTCTTCTTCTTCTTCTAATTCTTCGTCTTGTTCTATTTCTTTTGCTTCTTTTTATTCTTCTCCTTCTTCGTCTTCATCTTCTTCTTATCATTCTTCTCGTTCTTCCTCTTTTTCATCCTCTTCTTCTAATCCTTCTTCTTCTACTACTCCTTATTTTTATTATTCTTTTTCTTCTTCTTCTTCTCCTTCTTCTTCTACTTCTTCTTCTTCTTCTTCTTCTTCTTTAACTTCATTGACTTCTCCCTCTTCTTTTTCTTTATCATCATAATCATCTTCTTCTTCTTCCTCATCTTCTTCGTCTTCTTCTTTTTCTTTGCTTTCTTCTTCTTCTTCTTCTTCTTCAACTTTGTCTTTTCTTCATCTTCTTCATCTTCCTCTTTGTCTTCTTCTACTTTTTCCTCTTCTTCTTCGTCTTCTTCTTCTTCTTCTTTTTCCTCATCTTCTTCTTCTTCTTCGTCTTTTTCTTCAACATCTTCTTATTCTTCTTCTTTATTTTCTTCTTCTTTTTCATCTTCTTCTTATTTTTCTTTGCCTTCTTCTTCCACTTCTTCTTTTTCTTTTTTCTTAGTCTTCTTCGTCTACTTCTTCTTCTCCCTCTTCTTCAAGTTGTTCTCCTGTTCTCCTTCCTTTTCTTCTTCCTTTTCTTCTTCTTTTACTTCTTTCTCTTCTTCTTCTTGTTCTTCTTCCTCTTCTTGTTCTTGTTCTTGTTCTTCTTCTTCTTCATCTTCTTCTTCGTTTTCTTCTCCTCTTTCTTCTTCTTCTTCTTCCTTTTTTGTCTTCTTTATGTTCTTCTTTGTTTTCTTGTTCTACTTCTTCTACTTATCCTCCCTCTACTTCTCCATCTTCCACTTCACCTTCTTCTTTTTCTTCTTCTTATTCCACTTCTTCCTCCCCTTCTTCTTCTTCAACATCTTCTTCTTCTCCTTCTTCTTCATCATCTTCTTTATCTTCTTCTTTTTCTTCTTCTTCTTCATCATCTTATGCTTCTTCTTCTTTGTCTTCTCCCACTTTTTCTTTGTCCTCTTCTTCTTCTTCTTTGTGTCTTTCCTCTTCTTCTTCTTCCTCATCTTCTTCTTCTTTTTGTTCTTCTTCTTCTTCTTCTTCTTGTTTGTCTTCTTCTAACTCTTCTTCTTCTTCTTCTTCTTCTTCTTCTTCGTTTTTTTTCTTCATCTTCTTCTTCTTCTTCTTCATCTTCTTTGTCTTCTTCTTCTTCTTCTTCGTCTTCTTCATGTTCTTCTTCTTCTTCGTCCTCTTCTTCTTCTTCATCTTTTTCTTCTTCCACTTCTTCTCCTTCTTCTTCTTCTTCTTCCTCCTCCTCTTTATCTTCTTGTTCTTCATCTTCTTCTCCTTCTTCTTCTACTTCTTCTTCGACTTCTTCTTCTTCTTCTTCTTCTTCTTCTTCTAATATTTCTTCTTCTTCCTCTTCCTCTTCTTCTTCTTCTTCTTTCCCTTCTATGTCCTCTTCATCTTCTTCTTCTTTTTCCTCTTCCTCTTCATCTTCTTCCCCTTCTTCATCCTCTTCTTTGTCTTCATCACCTTCGTCTTTTTTTCTTATGTTTCATCGTCTTCTTCATCTTCTTTTTCTTCCTCTTCTTATTCTTCCTCTTCAGCTAGTTCGTCTTCTTCTTCTTATTCTCCTTCTTCTTCTTCTTCTTGTTCATCATCATCTTCTTCATCTTCTTCTTCCATATCTTCTTGCTCTTCTACTTCTTCCTCTTCTTTATCTTCATGTTCTTCATCTTCACCTTCTTCGTATTCGCGTTCTTCTTCGTCTTCATCTTTTTCTTCTTCTTCTTCCTTTTCTTCTTCTTCTTCCTCCTCTCCTTCTCCTCCTCCTCCTCCTCCTCCTTATTTTTCTTCTTCTACTTCTCTTTCTTCATCATCATCAACATCCTTATCTTCTTCTTCTTTTCTTCTTCTTCTTCTTCTTCTTCATCTTCTTCTGCTCCATCTTCTTCTCCTTCTTCTTCTTCTTCTTCATCTTCTTATCCTTATTCTTCTTCTACTTCTTCTCCTTCTTCTTCTTCTTCTTCTTCTAATTCTTCATCTTCTTCTTCTTCCTCTTCTTCTTCTTCTTATTAATCTTCAACCTTATCTTCATCTTCTTCTTTTATTTCATCTTCTTATTCTTCTTCCTCTTCTTCTTCTTCTTCTTCATCTACTTTTTTTTCTTCCTCTTCTTATTCTTGTTCTTCTTCTTGTTCTTCATCATCGTCTTCTTCTTCTTCTTCTTGTTCTTTTTTCCCTCATCTTTTTCTTCTTCCTATTCTTCTTCTTCTTCTTCTTCCTCTTCTTCTTCTTCGTTGTCCATTTCTCATTTGTCTATTTCTTCTTCTTCTCCTTCTTCTTCGTCTTCTTCTTCTTCTTCTTCTTCTTTTTTCTCTTCTTCTTCACCTTCTTCTTCTTTTTCTTCTTTGCCTTCTTCTTCTTCTTCTTCCTCTTCTTCTTCTTCTTCTTCTTAATCATCTTCTTGTACTTCTTTATTTTCTTCTTCTTTTTTGGCATCTTCTTCTTTGCCTTCTTCCTCATCTTCTTATTCTTCTTCTTCTTCCTCTTCTTCTTTTTCTTTCATCTTCAGCTTCTTCATCTTCTACTTCCTCTTCTTCTTCATCTTCCTCTTCTTCTTCTTCTTTCTCTTGTTCTTCTTCTTCTTCTTCTTTTTCTTCTTCTTCTCCTTCTTCTCCTTCTGCTTCTTCTTGTTCTTGTTCTTCTTCTTCTTCTTCTTCCTTTTCTTCTTCTCGTTCTTCTTTTTCTTGTTTTCTTTTTCTTCTTCTTTTTCTTGTTTTCTTCTTCTTCTTCTTTTTCTTCTTCTTCTTCTTCGTCTTCGTCGTCTTCTTCTTCATCTTTGCCTTATTCTTCTTCTTCTTCTTCTACTTCTTCTTCTACTTATCTTTCTTATTCTTCTCCTTGTTTTCTTCTCCTTCTTCCTCTTTTTTTCTTCTTCCCCTACTTCTTCTTCTTTGTCTTCTTCCTTATGCTTTTCTTCAACATCTTTCTATTCTTCTTCTTCTTCTTCTTCTTCTTCTTCCTCTTCTTCTTCTTCTTCCTCTTTTTCTTGTTCTTTTTCTCCTTCTTCTCGAACTTCTACATCATCATCTTCTTCTTCTTCTTTTTCTTCATCACCATCAACATCATCATCATCTTCCTCATCTTCTTCTTTTTCCTCTTCTTCTTCTTACTTTTCTTCTTCTTCTTATTTTTTGTCTTCCTCTTCTTCTTATCATTATTCTTCTTTATTTTCTTCTTCTTCATATTCTACTTCTACTTCATCGTCTAGTTCTTCTTCTTCTTCATCATCATTTTCATCTTTTTTCTTATTCTTTTTCTTCCTCATCTTCTCCGTCTTTGTCTTCTTCTTTTCTTATTCTACTTCTTCCTCTTCTTAATCTTCTTCTTCTTCTTCTTCAACTTCTTCTTCTCCTTCTCCTTCTTCGCCTTCTTTTTCTTCTTCTTTCCCATATTTTTCTTCGTCATCATCTTCTTCTTTTTCTTCTTCTTCTTCAACTTTTTGTTCTTCTTTTTCTTCTTATACTTCTTCTTCTTCTTCTTCTTCTACTTCTTCTTTTTCTTCTTCTTCCTTTTCTTGTTCTTCTTCTTCTTCTTCTTCTCCATCTTCTTATTCTTCTTTTACTTCACTTTCTTTGCTGTCTTCTTTTTATTCTTCTACTTCTTCTTCTTCTTCATTGTCATCGTCTTCTTCTTCATCTTCATATTCTTCTTCTTTGTGTTCTTCTTCTTCTTCTTCCTAATTTTCTTTCTTCTTCTTCTTCTTCTTCTTCGTCTACTTCTACTACTTCTTCTTCATCTTTTTCTTCTTCCCGTTCTTTCTCTTCTTCTTCTTCTTCTTCTTATTCTTTTCCTTCGTCTTCTTTTTCTTCTTCCTATTCTTCTTCTTTTTCTTCTTCGTTGTCATTTTCTCATTTCTCTATTTCTTCTTCTTCTTCTTATTCTTCTTTCTCTTCTTCTTCGCCTTCTTCTTCTTTTTCTTCTTCTTCATCTTCTTCCTCTTCTTCATCTTCTTCTTCTTCTTCTTCTTAATCATCTTTTTTTCTTCTTCTTTATTTTCTTCTTCTTTTTTAGCTTCTTCGCCTTTGCCTTCTTCTTCCTCTTCTTATTCTTCTTCTTCCTCGTCTTCTTCGCCTTCTACTTCGTCTTCTTCCCGTTCTTCATCTCTTCTTCGTCTTCTTCTTCTTTTTTCTTTTTCTTCGCCTTTTTCTTCTTCTACTTCAACTTTTTTCTTCTTCTTCTCCTTCTTATCCTTCTCCTTCTGCTTCTTTTTCTTCATTTTCTTCTTTTTCTTCTTCTTCATCTTCTTCTTCGTCTTCTTCTTGATCTTCTTCATCTTCTTCTCTTTCTTCTTTTTCTTTTCCGTCTTGTACTTCTTCGTCTTCTTCTTCTTCTTCTCGTCTTCTTCTTCTTGTTCTTCTTCTTCTTCTTCTTTTCCTTCATCTCTTCGTCCTCCTTCTTCTCCATCTTATTCTTCTTCTTTCTTTTCTTCTTCTTCTTTATCTTCTTCTGTCTCTTTTTCCATTTCATCATCATCTTCTTCTTCTTCTTCATTTAGTTCTTCTTCTACTACTTCTTCTACTTCTTTTTTTTCTTCTTCTTCTTGTTGTTGTTGTTGTTCTTCTTCTTCTTATTCTTCCCCTTCTTCTTCCACTTCTTCCTCTTCCTATTCTTCGCCTTGTTCTTAATCGTCTTCATCTTCTTTTTCATCTTCAACTTCTTCTTCCTTTTCTTCTTCATCATCTTCTTCTATTTCTTCTTCTTCTTCTTCTTCTTCTACATTTTCTTCTTCTTTGTCTTGTTTTTCTTGTTCTTCTTCTTATTCTTCTTCTTCTTCTACAACTTCTTTATCTTCTTCTTCTTTTTCGACTTCATCATCATCATCATCATCGTCTTCTTCTTCTTCTTCTTCTTCTTCTTTGGCATCTTCTTCTTCTCCACCTTCCAGTCCTTTGCCGTTTTTCTTCTTCTTCTTCTTCTTCTTCTTCTTCTTCTCCTTCTACATCTTCTTCTTCTTCTTCCTCTTCTTCTTCTTCTTCTTCTTCTTTTTCTCCTTCTTCTTCTTCTTATTCTACTTCTTCACCTTCTTCTTCTTCTTTTTCTTCTTCCTCTTCTTCTTTTTCTTCTTCTTCTTCTTCGTCTTCGTCCTCTTCTTATCCATCATCATCATCATCATCTTCTTCTTCTAAATCATCTTTTTGTTCTTCTTCTTTTTTTCTTCTTCTTTTTTGGCTTCTTCGTCTTTGCCTTCTTTTTCCTCTTCTTATTCTTTTTCTTCTTCGTCTTCTTCGCCTTCTTCATCTCTCCTTCGTGTTCTTCTTCTTTTTCTTTGTCTTCGCCTTTTTCTTCGTCTTCTTCTCCTTCTTATCCATCTTCTTCTGCTTCTTTTTCTTGATTTTCTTCTTCTCCTTCTTCTTCTTCTTCTTCTACTTCTTCCTCTTCTTCTCTTTCTTATTCTTTTTTTGTTCTTCTACTTCTCCTACTTCTTATTCTTCTTCTTCTTCTTCTCTTCTGATTCTTCTTCTTCTTGTTGTTCTTCTTCTTCTACTTCTTGTTCTTGTTCTTCTTCTTTTCCTTCATCTCTTCATTCTCCTTCTTCTTCTTCTTATTCTTCTTGTTTCTTTTCTTCTTCTTCCTCTTCTTCTTCTTTATCTTCTTCTTCTACTTCTTTTTCATTTTCATAATCTTCTTCTTCTTTTGCATCATCATCATCTCATCATCATCATCTTCTTCTTCTTCTTTTTCTTCATTTAGTTCTTCATCTCCTTCTACTACTTTTACTTCTTCTACTTCTTCTTCTTCTTTTTATTCTTCTTCTTATTCTTCTTCTATTTCTTCTTCTTCATCTCCTTCTTCTTCCTCTTCCACTTCTTTGTCTTGTTTTTAATTGTCTTCATCTTCTTTTTCTTCTCCAACTTCTTCTTCTTCCTTTTCTTCTTCATCCTCTTCTTTTTTTCTTCTTCTTCTTCTTCTTCGTCTTCTCCTACATCTTCTTCTTCTTCTTCTTCTTCTTCTTCTTCTTCTTCTTCTTGCTCTTCTTCTTCTTCTTCAGCTTCTTTATCTTCTTCTTCTTCAACTTCTTCTTTTTTGTCTTCATCATCATCATCATCATCTTCTTCTTCTTCTTCTTCTCCTTCTTCTTCTTCTTTGGCTTCTTCTTCTTCTTCTTCTCCACCTTCTAGTTCTTCTTCTTCCTTTTTTCTTCTTCTTCTTCTTCTTCTTCTTTTCCTTCTCCACCTTCTTCTTCTTCTTCTTCTTCTTCTCCTTCTCCTTCTTCTTATTCTTCTTCTTCACCTTCTTCTTCTTCTTTTTCTTCTTTTCTTCTCTTTCTTCTTCTTCTTCTTCTTCTTCTTCTTCTTCTTCTTCTTCTTCTTCTTCTCCTTCGCCTTTTCCTTATTCTACTTCATTTCCTTCCTTTTCTTCTTCTTCTTCTTCTTCTTCTTTGTCTACCTCTACTTCCCCTTCTTCCTCTTCTTCTTCTTCGTATTCTTGTTCTTCTTTTTCTTCTCCTTCTTCCTCCTCTTCTTCCCCTTTATCGTCTTCTTGTTGTTGTTGTTGTTCTTCTTCTTCTTCTTTTTCATCTTCTTCTTCTTAATCTTCTTCTTCTTCATCTTCTTTTTCTTCACCATCTTCTTCTTCTTCCTCCTCCTCTTACGCCTCTTCTGTTTCTTCTTCTTCTTCTTCATCATCATCATCATCTTCTTCTTCTTCTTCTTGATCATTATCATCTTCTTAATCATCGTCATCATCATCATCTTCTTCTTCTTCTTCTTCTTCTCTATCTTCTTCTTTTCTTTCTTTTTCTTCACCTTCTTCTACTTCTTGTTCTTGTTCTTCTTTTTCTTCTTCTTCTTCTTTCTACTCTTTTTCTTCTTCGGCTTCTTCTTTTTCCTCGTCCTCTTCTTTTTCATTTTCTTGTTCGTCTTTTTCTTTTTCTTCTTCCTCTTTTTTCCTTCTTCTTCTTGTCTTTCTTGTCCTTCTTCTTATTCTTCTTCTTCTTCTTCTTCTTCTTCCTCTTCTACTTTTTTGTCTTCATCTTCTCCTTCTTCTTCTTTTTCAACTTCTTTTTCTTCTTCTTCATCTTCTTCATCTTCTCTTTCATCTTCTTATTCTTTTATTTCTTCTTTCCCTACTTGTTATTCTCCATCTTCTTTTTCTTATTATTCTTCATCATCTTCTTCTTCTTTGCCTCCTCCTCCTCCTTTCTCTCTGCCTTCTTCTACCTCTTCTTCTTTTTCTTCTTCTTCTTTATCTTCTTCATCATCTTCCTCTTCTTCTTCTTGATTGTCGTCTTCTTCTCCTTCATCTTTTTCTTCGACTTCTTCTTCTTCATCTTCTCCTTCTTCTACTTCTTCTTCTTCTTCTTCTTCTTCTTCTTTGTTTTCTTCTTATTCTTCTTTTTCTTCTTCTTCTACTTCTTCCTTGTCTTTTCTTCTTCTTTTTGTTCATCTTCTTCTTCTTCTACTTCTTTATCTTTCGCTTCTTCGTCCTCTTCTTCTTCTCCTTCTTTTTCTCCTTTTTCTTCTTCTACTTCCCCTTCTTCTTCTTCCTCTTCTTCTTCATCATCATCATCTACTTCCTCTTCCTCTTCTTCTTCATGTTGTTCTTGTTCTTCTTCCTCTTTCTACTCCTTTTTCTTCATCTTCATCTTCTTCTTCTTTGCCTTCTTGTTCCTTTTCTTCTTCTTCTTTGTCTTCTTCATCTTTTTCTTCTTCTTCTTCTCCTTCTTCTTCTTCTACCATTTCTTCTTCTTCTTCTTCTTCTTCTTCTTCTTCGACTTCGTCCTCTTCTTCTTCATCATCATCTTCTTCTTCTTTGTCTTCTTTTTCATCTTCTTCGACTTCTTCTTCTACTTTTTCTTCTTCTTCTTGCTCTCCTCCATCTTCTTCTTCTTCTTCTTCTTATTCCTCCACTTCTTCTTCTTCTACTTCTCCGCATTTTTCTCCATCTTCTTCTTCTTCTTCTACTTCTTCTATTTGTCATCTTCCTTTTCTTCTTCCTATTCATCTTCTTTTACTTCTTCTTTTGCTTCCTCTTCTTTTTCGTTTTCTTCTTCTTCTTCTTTGTCTTTGTCTTCTTATATTTATTCTTCTTCTTCGTTTCCTTCTTCTTCCTCTTCCTCCTCTTCTTCTTC
>JAIUJO010000283.1:580000-674440 GCA_023846275.1 Vanilla planifolia
TTCTTCTACTTCTTCTTTGTCTTCTTCTTCTTCCTCTACTTCTAGTATTTCTTCTTCTTCTTCTTCAACTTCTTCGTTTTTCTTCTTCATCTTATTCTTCATCTTCTTCTTCTTCTGCTTCTTCTTCTTTGTCTTCTTCTTCTTCTTCTTGTTCTTCTTCTTCATCTTCTCCTTCTCTCTCTTCTTCTTCTCCTTCTTCATCTTTTCTATTGCTTGCTCTTCTTCTTCTTTTTCTTCTTCTTCATCATCATCATCTTCTTCTTCTTCTTCTTCGTTTTATTCTTCTTCTTTTTTGTTCTCGTTTTCACATTCTTCTTTTTCTTCTTCATCCTCTTCTTCTTCTTTATCGTCTTCTTCCCCTTCTTTTTCTCCTTCTTCTTCTTCCACTTTTTCATCTTCTTCTTCTTCTTTTTCATCATCATCTTCTTCTTCTTCTTATTCTTATTCTTCTTCTTCTTCTTCTCCTCACATTCTTCTTTTTCTACTTCATCCTCTACTTCTTCTTCACCTTCTTCTTCCTCTTCTTCTTTTTGTCGTTCTTCTTTTTCCACTTCTTCATCTTCTTCTTCTTTGTCTTCAACTTCGTCTTCTTCTTCTTCACCTTCTCCTTCTTCTTCTTCTTCTTCTTCTACTTATTATTCTATTTCTTCTTCATCTTCTTCTTCTTATTCTTGTCAATCTTCTTCATATTCTTTTTCTTCTTATTCATTTCCTTCTTCTTATTCTTTTTTCTTATTCTTGTTCTTTTTCTTCTTCTTCTTCTTCTTCTTCTTACTCTTCTTCATTTTCATGTTCTTTGTTTTTCTCTTCTTCTTCGACATCAGTGACATCTTCTTCTTCTTCTTCTTCTTCTACTACTACTTCATCTGCTTCTTTTTATTCGCCACTTCTTCTACTTCTTCTTCCTTCTCCTCCGCCTCCTTCTTCTTCTTCTGATTCTTCTTCTTCTTCTCATACTTCATCTTCTTCTTCTTGTTGTTTTTTCATCATCTTCCTCTTCTTCTTCTTCATCATCTTCTTCGTTTTCTTTTTCTGCTTCTTCTTCATCATCTTCTTCTTCTTCTTCCCCTTCTTCTTCTTTCTCTACTTCTTCCTAATTTTTTATTCTTCTTCTGCTTCTTCTTCATCATCATCATCTTCTTCTTCTCCTTTTTCTTCTTTTTCTTCTTCTTCTTCGTCATCTTTTTCTTCTTCTTCTTCTTCTTCTTCCTCTTCTTCTTCTTCTTCTTCTTCTTCGTCTTCATCTTCTTCTTCTTCTTCCTTTTATTCTTATTTGTGTTCCTCTTCTTCTTTTCTTGTTCGTCTTCTACTTCCTCTTCAACATCTTCTTCTTCTTCTTCTTCTGCTTCTTTACTTCTACTGCTTATACTTCCACTTCTACTTTTTATTCTTCATCTTCTTCATCTTCTTCTACTTCTTGTTCTTCTTCATCTTTTTGTTCTTCTTCCTCTTCTTCTCCGTATTCTTCTTCTTTCTTTGACTTCCTTTTTTTCTTCTTCTTCAACTTCTTCTTCTTCTTCTTCTTCTTCTTCATCTTCTCCTTCTCCTTCTTCTTCTTCTTCTTCTTCTTCTTCGTCTTCTTGTTCTTCGTCTTTTTTTCCTCTTGTTCAACTTCTTCTTCTTCTTCTTCTTTATTCTCTTCTATTTCTTCTACGTCTTCTTCTTTTTCTTCAACTTCTTCTTCTTCTTCTTCTTCTTCTCCTTCATCTCCTTCTTCTTCTCTTTAATCTTCTCCTCCTTGTTCTTCTTCTTTATCTTCTTCTTTTTCTCCTTCTTCTTCATCATCTTCTTCTTTTTCGTCTACTCCTTCTTCATCTTCTACTTCTTCTTCTTCTACTACTCCTCCTTCTTCCTCTTATTCTTCTTCCTCTTCTTCTTCATCATCTTCTTCATCTTCTTGTACTTTGACTTCGACTTCTTCTTCTTCGACCTCTTCTTCTTCTTCTTATTTGTCTTCTTCTTCTTCTTTTATTCTTCTTATTCTTCTTCTTCTTCTTTTATTCTTCTTATTCTTCTTCTTCCTTGTTTCCTCCTCTTTCTTCTTCTTCTTTTTCTTTTTCTTCTTCATCTTCTTTTACTTCTTCTTCTTCTTCATCTCCACTCTCTTCATCTTCATCTTCATCTTCTTCTTCATCATCATCTTCTTCTTCTTCTTCACCATCTCGTTCTTCTTCATTTTCTTCCTATTCATCTTCTTACACTTCTTCGTCTTCATCATCTTCGTCTTCATCTTCCTCTACTTCATTTTTCTTCTTCTTCTTCTTCTTCATCATCATCATCATAATCATCATCTCCTTTTTGTTCTTCTTCATCATCTTCATCATCATCTAGTAGTTCTTGTTCTTCTCCTTCTTCTTCATCATCATCATCTTCTTCTTCTTCTTCTTCATCTCCTTCTTCTCCATTTTCTTCTTCTTCTACTTCTTACACGTCTTCTCCTTCTCTTACCTCTTTTCCTTCTACTTCTTCGACTTCTTCGTGTTGTTGTTCTTCTTCTTATTCTTCTTTGCCTTCTTCTTCTTCTTCTATTTTTTCTTCTTTTACTACTTTTTATTAATCATCATCTTCTTCTTCTTCTAATTCCTCTTTTTCCAATTGTTCTTTGTCTTCTTCATCTTCTGCTTCTTGATCTTCCTCTCTTTCTTCCACTTCTTCTTCTTCGTCTAGTTTTTTCTTCTTCTTCAACTTCTCCTTCTTCTTCTTCTTCTTCTTCTTCTACTTGTCCTTCTTCATCTTCTACTACTTCTCCTTCGTCTTCTTCTTCTTCTTATTATTATTATTCTTCTGCTTCATCTCCATCTTCTTCTTTGTTCTTCTTCTTCTTCTTCTTCTTCTTATACTCCATCTTCTTCATCTACCTCTTCTTCCTTTTCTTTTTCATCTTCTTCGTCTATTTCTTCGTCTTCTTCTTTTCTCTTCTTCTTTGACTTCTTATTCATCTTCTTCTTGCACTTCTTTTTTGTCATCATCTTCATCTTTCTCTTCTTGTTCTTCTTCAACTTTTCTTCTCTGACATGGTTTTGTTCTTCCTCTTCTACTTCTTCTAATTCTTCTTCTTGTTCTTCTTCTTGTTCATGGCAAGTCGGTTCCGACCCGCATTATAAAACCCGACCCATGTGCGTTTCAAACGCACTTCTGCAAACACGACAGCGACGGCCGGCAAGGATTTTTATGGTTTCCGGCAAGCGACGGCAATGATCGACGAAGGTGAGAATTTTGTTTGTTTTTGTCGTCGGGTTTTATAAGTGCTTCCGGTGAGTGGTGGGTCAATTAGCCAGCGAGAGATGCAAGAGATTTCGAGTTTGCCGGCGAAATATTTCGATTTTTGCCGGACGTACAGGAGAGAGAGAGAGAGAGCGAAAAAACCAGTCCACGCCTTTGGACAGGGTACGCTATTGAACCGGGCTGCCAAACGCCGGCGGTCCAGCGCTCCGAGTGTGCACTGTCTAGCAAGCCGAGTGTGCGTGGTCCAGCGCCGATAGGCACGGTCCAGCGCGCCGAGAGCGAGTGGTCCAGTGCCGAGTGTGCGCGGTCCAGCGTCGGGCGCAAGCGGTCCAGCGCTCGTGTAAACTGATTTTTGGATTTATTTTGGGGGTTTGTTTGGGAAAGCTTTTCAGAAAGCACTTTTGGTTAATAAACATATTTTAATTTGTGACCATGGCCTTGTAGGACATCAAGACAATTAGAAGTGGAATAGAAAATTTGGTACAGCAAATCCAGGTAGATAAATTCCAAACTTTGTGATGTAGTACAACATTATGTGTTTCTATATGCTTTTCTTACTGTTATAGAATTGTGATTATTGCATATGTTTATGGCATAAAAAGAAAGAAATACTATGGTATGGATTACTTATGCATTTGCATGAAAACTGAAAAAGAAGAAATTACATGGTATGATAATGAAATAAATAGGAAGAAACAAAATGACATGAAAGGTCTTTTGATATGGCATAATTGGTTGGAAATATGATTGGAAATGATAGTAAAAATGGATTCCCATAGAACATTATCCTCACCACTAGGCTCAGCATGTGTTGCAGTGTATCGATCTTTGGATCAGATATCTGCCTAGTGTTGTATGTTATGTGTTATGACTCCATGGTGATTTACCCCAGGCTCAGCATGTGTTGTAGGGTATTGTACCATACCTACCTGGTGGCACTAAGCTCAGCATGTGTTGCAGAGTATCGATCTTCGGATCAGATATCTGCCTAGTGTTATATGCTTGGTTGGATGTCGGCTGGAGGTCATCATGATGATTGGATCCAGAGGATAATGCGTCAAAGGGAATTGGGCCTGGTAATAACACACTATATAAGGAACTAGTATTTTTGTATGGTTTTCATTTGGCATTACCTTATATATATGACATATGGTATGGTTTTATCTTGATGCATAAGATTCAACTTTATTGTTTATGGTATTTTGTTATGCCTTTTTATTTACTTGGTTAACTATGTGGATTTATCTACTGAGATGTGTAAAATCTCATTTAGTACTTACATCACAGGTCATGAAACTACTGCACCGAGAGATAGGAATGGTGCTGCTATAGAAGAGTTATTTCCAAGAGATGTGTGAGAGGGAAAGTTTTGTTGTGATTAAATTTTTAAAAACTTGTCTTTATATATATACTTTTGATTTTGAGTTAGTGTTTGTCTTAACGACGGGTCCCCACCTTGGGTTTGTTTATTTGTCCTCACTTAGATGCTGTATCTCGCAACTCTGATGTTCATCTTGTGATCTAATGGTATTGATGTAGGTGGGAGCTTGATAGGGTGGTATCTGAGCTTTGGTTTAGAAATAGGTGGGAAAAAGGAGTGAAGATACCAGCACAGCATATGCATTTGCATCTTTAGTGTTAAATCTCACTTTGGCATTAGTTGTCAAATAACTTATGTGGTTTTATAGGATTGCAATAAACTTTAGACATGAAAAGATCTGCATCTAAAAGTATAGAGAAGGATAAAGAAAGAGAGCAGCAAGGAGATACACAACAAGAATTAACACAAACCTTAGTTTCTTTGTTGCGATCCATTGGAAGTACTAGTAACCATAAAGGAGAGGCATCTATCGATTTGGAGGTTGATCAATTTCACCGGATGCATCCCCCTTCCTTTGCTGGGAAAGAGGATCCCATGATTGCTGAAAATTGGCTAGAACAAATGAATATTATCTTTGAAGGGATATCTTGCTCAGATGACAGAAAAGTGGCCTTAGCAATTTTGGTACTCAAAGATGCTGCCAGATTGTGGTGGAGTTCTCAACATCGGCTTCGATTTTCTAGCCGACCAATGAAAGATATTTCTTGGGAAGACTTTACAAAAGAATTTGAGCAATGGCATATGCCTCTGTCAATCAAAGCCAAAATGAGGGAAGTATTGAATAATCTCAAGCAAGAAAATCTATCAGTTACTGCATATGAAATCAAATTCTCCTACCTGGCTAAATATGTACCTCAGTTAGTTACACTTGAAGAACAACAGTGTTACATGTTTCGACGAGGCCTACGGGACGAAATTCGGTCAGCTTTAGTAGCAGTTCGAACAACAAACTACGTGGATTTATTGGAGCATGTCTCATGGTTGAACTGGAACTCAGTTTGCTGGCAACTAGTAAAGAGGAAAAGAAGAAAAGATTTGATTCTTTAAAGTCTAAATTCATATTTACAAGAAAAAAATAAAATATAGTCTTAGTTTTTCAAGAGAAGAAACCTTCAAGACCTAGTAGATTCAGACCATATGAACCGAGCATTAGTAGAGCTAGTTTTAGTTCAAGTGGAACGAGTAGATATGAGAAATGTGAAAAATGGCATATAGGAGAATGTAGATCAGAGTCTATCTGACCAATCCATGCCATGATTGGTTGTTTGAGCATAAAGTAAAAATAGATTGCTATGAAAAGAGAATTGAAATCGCAATCCCTAGAGAAGATAAATTAAACTATTTTGGTCAAGGGAGAAAAATTCCAATCATAACTATGCTCAAAGCCCAGAAGCTACTAAAGAAAGGATGTGTTGGATGTTTAGCATCTATTATGGACTTGGATCAACAATTTTGTCAACCATCAGAAGTACCGATAGTTAAAGAATATTTGGATGTCTTTCTAGAGGAATTATCAGGGTTACCCCTAGATAGAGAAATTCAATTTAAAATTCAATTGATTCCAGGTGCAGAACAAATTTCAAAATCTCCTTATTGTATGGCATCTACTGAACTACAAGAAGTCAAAATACAACTACAAGAATTATCAGACAAAGGATTTATTAGGCCAAGAAGAACGGTAGTTTTCGTATGTGCGTGGATTATCGAGAAATCAATAAAATCACCATAAAAAACAAATATTCTTTGCCTCGGATTGATGAGTTGTTTGATCAGTTACATGGAGCAGTTGTATTTTCAAAAATCGATTTGTGATCTGGATATCATCAGTTAAAAATCAAGTCGAAAGATGTTCCAAAGACAGCTTTCAGAACCAGGTATGGACACTATGAATTCTTAGTACTACCCTTTGGGCTAACTAATGCACCAGCAACATTTATGAATTTAATGAATTGAGTGTTCAAGAAATATGTGGACCACTTTATTATTATCTTTATTGATGATATCTTAATATATTCTAAATCTTTGGAAGAACATGGTACACATTTGTATTTAACATTACAGGCTTTTAGAGAAAACCAATTATATGCCAAATTCTCGAAATGTGAGTTTTGGTTATCCAAAGTCATTTTCTTAGGACATGATTTTCAGCTATCATCGATTGGCCAAGACCCACAATAGTGACGGAGGTCAGAAGCTTCTTGGGATTAGTTGGATATTACAAAAAATTTGTCAAGGGCTTTTCTTAGATTGTCACACCATTAACCACCTTAACACAGAAAGAAACAAAATTTGAATGAAATGCAGCTTGTGAGAATAGCTTTCAAATACTGAAAGAGAAATTAATTATAACTCCAATTCTACTAGTGCCAGAAGGCACAGAAGGTTATCAGATATACAGTGATGCCTCGTTGAAAGGGCTAGGCTATGTATTGATGCAATATCACAAGGTAATTAGCTATGCATCTAGATAGCTTAAGACACATGAAAAGAATTATCTTGTGCATGATTTGGAGTTAGCAGCTATCATTTTTGCCCTAAAAATTTGGAGACATTACTTCTATGGAGTTAAATATATGGTATTTACTGATCATCAGAGCTTAAAATATATCTTCACTCAAAGGGAATTAAATTTTAGGCAAAGAAGATGTTTGGAATTTATTACAGATTATGATGTGGAAATCACATATCATCCAAGTAAAGCAAATGTGGTGGCAGATGCTCTCAGTAGGAAAGCTAATGTTAATAACTTATTAACTATCTTAGAAGAAAAGCAATTGATCTTACAGATGGACAAGTTACAATTAGAATCTAAAATACAAAGAAACACGACGTTACTAGCCCATCTATCTGTAAGACCAGATTGGTTGATGTCAATTAAAGAAGATCGGGCTGAAGACCCAAAACTACAAAAGATAATCAAAAGGGTCTACGAAGGACGAGAATCTGAATTTAAAATTGATCAGGATGGTCTACTCCGATTTCAAGATAGATTATGTATACCAGCACATTAGCAACTCAAAGAATTACTGTTAAAAGAAGCTCACAACTCTCGTTATTCCATACATCCAGGAGAGAATAAAATGTATCAAGAGTTAAGACAACAATATTGGTGGCCAAGGTTAAAGAAAGATGTGGCTAATTGGGTTCAAAGATGTTTAATTTGTCAGTATGTGAAAGGAGAACAATAAAAGCCTGGAGGATTACTACAGTCATTGCCAATACCAGAATGGAAATGGGAGGAAGTGACAATGGATTTTGTAGTTGGATTTCCAAGATCACCGGTATGTCATGATGCAATTTGGGTAATTGTGGATAGACTGACAAAAACTGCTTATTTTCTTGCTATAAAGACAACTTATTCTGCTAAAAACTTAGCTCAAGCATATGTAAAACAAATTGTCAAGTTGCATGGGATACCAAAAGTTATTATCTCTGATAGAGATCCTAAATTCACTTCTCACTTTTGGAAGAGTATACATCAAGCTTTTGGTACAAGTTTAAGGTTCAGTACAGCTTTCCATCCTGAAATAGATGGTCAATCAGAGAGAACTATAAAAACTTTGGAGGATTTACTACGACTTTACATTTTAAATTTTGAAGGAGATTGGGAAAGTCACTTGCCCCTGGTAGAATTTGCCTATAATAACAGTTATCAGTCTAGCATTGGAATGGCTCCAAATGAAGCACTTTATGGTAGAAAATATCAATCACCTTTATGTTGGAATGAGAGGAAGGAAATAAGTTTGATGGGACCTGAATTTGTGGAAGAAGTAACTGAAAAGATCAAAACTATTCGAGAAAGAATGAAAGCAGCCTAGGACAGACAGAAGAAATACTATGATATCAAATACCGAATGATAGAATTCCAAGAAGGAGAGCATGTATTTATTAAAGTAAGTCCAACAAAAGATATCATCAGGTTTGGAAGGACAGGAAAATTAAAACCTAAATTCATTGGTCCTTTTCAAATATTAGAAAGGGTTGAACAAGTGACATATCGACTAGCTTTACCACCTCAATTGACAGGAGTACATAATATTTTTAATGTCTCAGTTTTAAGGAGATACATTCCAGATCCCTCTCATGTGGTGAATTACATAGATCCAAAAATCGAAATTAAGAAAGATCTATCTTATCCAGAAACACCAGTGAGGATCCTTGATCGACAAGACAAAAAGCTAAGAAACAAGGTTATTCCCATGGTTAAAGTCTTGTAGCACGGTCAAACAGAAAGAGAAGCTACATGGGAAGCAGCGACAGATATGATCACTCGGTATCCATAACTGTTCTAAATTTCGGAACGAAATTTTTAAAAGGAGGGAAGATTGTAACAGCCCTAGTTTTCTTTATTTTATTTATTTTATTTGCTTAAAAGAAAGAGCTTTTTGAGATGAATCCAACGATGTTTAATTTGTAATTTTTGGAGCTCTAATGAATAAATTATGAATTTTTAAAATTTGGGATAAATTTGTAACGTTGAGGATAGATTTGTAATTTTTAAATGTCGGCTTAGTTCAAATTCGATTTGGCGGAGGATATATTTGCAAATACTAAATTTAAAATGGTTTTTCTGAAAAATGCGGCTCATGGCAAGTCGGTTCCGACCGCATTATAAAACCCGACCCATGTGTGTTTCAAACGCACTTCTGCGAACACGACATCGACGGCTAGCAAGGATTTTCGTGATTTCCGGCACGCGACGGCGACGATCGACGAAGGTAAAAATTTTGTTTGTTTCGTCGTCGGGTTTTATAAGTGTTTACGATGAGTGCTGGTCAATTGGCCAGCGAGAGACGCAAGAGATTTCGAGTTCGCCTGCGAAATATTTCGGTTTCATCGGACGTACAGGAGGGAGAGAGAGAGCGAAAAACCAGTCCATGCCTTTGCACCGGGTACGCTACTGAACTGGGCTGCCAAACGTCGGCAGTCCAGCGCTCCGAGTGTGCGCGGTCCAGCGAGCCGAGTGTGCACGGTCCAGCGCCGATCAGCACGATCCAGCGCGCCGAGAGCGCGTGGTCCAGCACCGAGTGTGCACGCTCCAACGTTGGGCGTGGGCGGCCCAGCGCCCGCGTAAACTAATTATTGGATTTTTTTGGGGTTTGTTTGGGAAAGCTTTTCAGAAAGCACTTTTGGTTAATGAACATATTTTAATTTGTGACCATGGCCTTGTAGGACATCAAGACAATTAGAAGTGGACAAGAAAATTGGGTACAATAAATCCAGGTAGATAAATTCCCAACCTTATGATGTAGTACAATATTATGTGTTTCTACATGCTTTTCTTACTGTTATAGAATTGTGATTATTGCATATATTTATGGCATAAAAAGAAAGAAATACTATGTTATAGATTACTTATGCATTTGCATGAAAACTGAAAATGAAGAAATAACATGGTATGATAATGAAATAAAAAGCAAGAAATAATATGACATGAAAGGTCTTTTGATATGGCATAATTGTTTGGAATTATGATTGGAAATGGTAGTAAAAATGGATTCCCAGAGAACATTATCCTCATCACTAGGCTCAACATGTGTTACAGGGTATCGATCTTTGGATCAGATATCTGCCTAGTGTTGTATGTTGTGTTATGACTCCATGATGATTTACACCAGGCGCAGCATGTGTTGCAGGGTATGGTACCATACCTGCCTGGTGGCATTAGGCTCAGCATGTGTTGTAGGGTTCGGATCAGATATCTGCCTAGTGTTATGTGCTTGGTTGGATGTCGGCTGGAGGTCATCATGATGATTGGATCCAGAGGATAATGCATCAAAAGGAATTGGGCCTAGTAATAACACACTATATAAGGAACTAGCATTTCTTTATGGTTTTCATTTGGCATTACCTTATATATATGACATATGGTATAATTTTATCTTTATGCATATGATTCATCTTTATTGTTTATGGTATTTTGTTATGCCTTTTTAGTTACTGGGTTAACTATATGGATTTATCTACTGAGATGTGTAAAATCTCATTTAGTGCTTACATCACAGGTCATGAAACCACTGCACCGAGAGATAGGAATGGTGCTACTACAGAAGAGTCATTTCCAAGAGATGTGTGAGAGGGAAAGTTTTGGTTTGATTAAATGTTTAAAAACATGTCTTTATATATATACTTTGGATTTTGAGTTAGTGTTTGTCTTACCGTCGAGTCCCCACCTTGGGTTTGTTTATTTGTCCTCACTTAGATGTTGTATCTCGCGACTCTGATGTTCATCTTGATATTTAATGGTATTGATGTAGGTGGGGACTTGACACAAACACAAAGACATATACATATGCATGTGCTCACATAAACACATGCATGCATGCACATAAGCACACACTTACACAAACATACACATGTAGAAACACATTAAAAACTCACACATGAGTAGACACACACATGCACACATGTAAACAAATAAACACATGCACATACACAAATACCCTCTAAAACATAAACATAAATGAACACATACATAAGCATGCACACCACATACACACCCATGCACGAATGCATGTGCACACATGCACAAGAACATAAACATACACACACATGCAAGTACACACAAGAACGTGCACACACGCACACACATATACATGCACTGACACATAAACGCACACACACAGGCACCCATACATGAACACACACACACACACACATAAACAAAGACAAATACAAGGACATAGACATGCTCACACCCACACACATGTGTGCATGTATACACATGCAAAATCAAGCATACATACAAGCACATATAAACATGAACACACTATCACATGCATGTACCCACACACTCAAATGTGTGTGCATGCATGCACACATGAAAACACATGCACTTGCACACATATTGACACAAACCACTCTCATACAAAAATATCCACACACATATACACAAACGCACATACATGCACTTGGACAAATGCACAGACAAGTAGACACACACATAGACATATGAACATGCACAACGACAAAGACATCTGCATGCATGGAACCACACACATGCACCCACAAACTCACACAAGCATTTACACACACACACAAACAGTATGACCACCTACACATATGCATAAGCACATACTTGTACATGCACAAACAAGCTAACATGCACAAATGCACACATACACACACACACACTTGTACGCACACAATTATGCAGACACACATAGGCACACAAACATGCATATACACAAATATAAACACATACACATACACACATGCAAGAACTGATGCACAACACATACACAAATTTATAGTCACAAAAAGCAAGTACAAACACACACGTACACATGTATACACAAACACATGTGCACAAATATACACACACACCCATAAATGCTCTCTCTCACACACACATGAAAACAAACACACACACAAATATACACTAACATGCACATGCATAGATACACACACATGCATGTGCACACACCCTCAAACTCTTGCCCACATACACATAAACACACATGCATGCATTTATGCAAATGCACAAATACAAACACTCATGCACAAACACATAGATTAATACATACACATGTGTACATAAGCACACGCATAGTCATGCACACACAAGCATGCATAAACACACCCATGCATGCATATGCTAGCACACACAAAGATGCATGAACACACACACAAAATCACATGCACATGTACATGCACACATGAACGCAGGTGCACACTGACATACAGTCACACATCAACTACACCCACCCACACACATGTATGAGTTCTTCCCTACACATACATATAAACAAACTTGCATGCATACACAAATGTACACCCACATATATGCACCCATGCACATACATGCGTGAGCAGATGTACACAAATGAACATACCCATGTAAACATGTTCACAAACATTCTGATGCATATGCATGCACACACAAATTCATAAACACATGTAGGCACACACACATACACACAAATAAGTATACATGCATGCAAGTAGGCACACACAAATCCATACACATGAATGCAAACATGCTCACACACATAAGTGCATGCAAACATACACAAAAGCAACCATGCACATGCCCACATACACACACATGCTCATAATCACACAAAAACAACAAACATAGATACACACATATGCACACATACATGAGCACACATGCACATGTATAGGTACACACACACAAACACTCATGCCCTTTCACACACACATAGATGCACACATATATGCATACAAAAATATAGTCACAAATACATAAATACACAAAACACATATACACACATGCACACTCACACACACGTAAAAACACTAGCATGCATGCACACACACGCACATGTAAACACATACAAATGATCATACAATCACACACATTCACATGCACATTCATACATAGACACATGTGCACACATGCATGTATGTATGCTTATGCACGCACAAACATGTACACACACATATATCACATGCAAGCACATATGCCTATATGCATCCACAAAATCAAACATTTACTCACACATATATGCAGAAAAACATGTGCACCTATGCAAACACACATGTGTACACATGCACACATGCACATGCACACACAATTACACATTAATGCAATGGCACCATGCATGGACAGACACAAGCATAGGCACACACAAACACATATGCACACATACACACACACACGCACTTACACGTACATGCAATGACACCACACATGGATAGACACATGCACACATATACACACAAATATACATATAGTTATATGCAAACCAACACGAATGCATGTGTTCTCATGCACATGCACGCACACACACATAGACATGCACAAGCATGCACACACATATGCACCTATTAGCATATATGCACACATATACTTGCACACACTCACAGACATGCACACACATACACACACTCATGAACACACACGCTCACACATATGAACAAACAATGAACACAAGCATGCATGCACAAACACACACACATGCACAAATGCAAAGATGCACACACACATACACATACACAAACAAATACCCAAATGTACACATGTGTACGTAAATAGACAAGTGGACATACATACACATATACACACACACACACATGCATATAAATGCATATGTACAAATACAAAAGCACAAACACACATAAACACATGCATATACCTACATGAAAATGCACTCACACACACACACACATGCACATATGGACCACACCTAGACACATACATGTACAAATACACACTTGCACATGTGCATTCACACATGTTCCCACAAACATATATAAGCACACACTCACAAACTCAAATGCACAAGAACACACACTCATACAAGCATGCATGCACATATACGCACACACATCGATACTCATAAATACACACACATAATGATGGACATATACACAAGCATGCACCCACACACAAATAGACTAATGCAAGCAAGCACACATGGACATGCATACATCCACTCCTACACACACACACACACACAAACATTCACTCACCCACATATGTAGACACACACAAGCCCAAGTATGCAAACACATGCACTCATGCATGCACACACATGTGCACATTCGTACACACACATGTGCATGCACATACGCATTACTCACACATGAATACACACACACATAAACACACACATGCACTCACACACATGCATAGAATCATGAACATGTACACACACACATACATGCATGCAACCAAACATATAGGCATGTGCATAGACACATGCACACACACGAACAAACACATGCACAAATGCAAAGATGCATGCACACATACACATACACAAAAACATACCCAAATGTACACAAGTGTACGTAAACACACAAGCGGACACACATACACCTACACACACACAAGCATAAATAGAAATGCATAGGCACAAATACAAAAGCACAAACGCACATAAACACATGCATATAAATGCATGAAGATGCATTCACACACACACATGCACATCTGGACCACATGTAGACACATGCATGTACAAACACACACTTGCACCCATGCATTCACACATGTACCCCATAAACATATATAAGCACACAAACTCACAAACTCAAATGCACAAGCACACATACTCACACATGCATGCATGCACACATACACACACACACACACAAGTAGATACTCACAAATACACACATGCATAATGATGCACATACATACAAGCATGCACCCACGTACAAATAGACTAATGAATGCAAGCATACATGCACTTGCATACACCCACACACACACATGCATACACATTCACACACCCACATATGCAGACACACACAAGCCTAAGTATGCAAACACATGCTCTCATGCATGCATGCACACACACACATGCCCATTCATACACATGTGCATGCACATACGCATTACTCATGCATGAATACACACAAAAACACATAAACACACACATACACTCATACACATGCTTAGAAATATGAACATGATCACACACAAACACGTATAGACATACATGCATGCAATTAAATGTATAGACATGTGCATAAACACATGCACACATAGGAGCACAAACACATGCACACACACAAACACACACATGCACACTCTCATGGATATACACATGCAAGAAAGCACTCAAGTGCATGTATAGACGAAGACACATACACATGCTCACCCACACACACAAACACAAGCACACACATGAACATACACACATGCACAAGTGTATGCACCCATACACACACATGTGCAAGCATACACACACATAAATACACAGACACACCCATACACATACCCCTCCTACAAACACATAAACACATGCTCGCATACACAAATACACAACATAAACACAGACACATGACCATACACATGCACACACACATGCACACACAATAGATACACACTCACACACACACACTCGCACACATGCACAACAACACAAACAAACATGTACGCACCTAAGAACAAACACACATGCATGCAAGCATACACATATAAATAGACATGTGAACCCAAGCACACATAAGCTTAAACACACATAAATACACACACATTCACATAATTTTGTGCACATATTTAGGCACACAAGCACGAACACTCGCACACTCACTCATGGATACATGCAAGAACAGTAGACACACATGCACAAAAACATGTGAACACACACACTTACAAGAAGAAGCACATAAGAACACACATGCACATAAACACATGGACACATACGCATTCACAAATACATGCACATGCATAAATTCATGCACACACACTCACACAAACATGCTTACACATGACATTTAAACATGCATGCACAAACTAACATGTACGCATACACATGCACACAAAAGTACACTAATGGAAATACATGAATGCACATGCACATGCACACATATACACATGCACAGACACAAACCCACATAGACATATGCTAATGCATACACACATGCATGTGCATATATACATGCACATGCATAAGCAAAAAATGCAACCATGCACATATACATACACACAAGCACACATGCACATGCACATGCACACATGGACACACATGCACACACACACAAGCAAGCAGGCACACACAAATAAGTACACATGCATACACATGCACAAACGTCCATGCACATGCACTCTTACTTAAGGATACGTGTGTGCACACACATACATATTTATGTATGCATAGATATGCACATGCATATGCACACATACACACACATAGACATACATGCATACACATGTGTACATACACACTCACACACACAAAACTATATCACAAGAATGCACACATGCCTGCACGTGCACATACACATACTCACAAACACTTATGCATACACATATGCATGTGTACCCTTGCACACACATGCATACACAAACAAGTATCCATGCAAACAATTAGAAATACACACACACACATGCACACACACTCACATAGATGCATATCACACTCACATACATACATTTATGCACAAATGCACATACATTTGCACACACACATGCACTGAATCTTGTACATACACACACCCACACATAAGCTGTCATACACACATACACAAACACATGCACAATCTTGCATACATGCACCATTGCTCAAACACACACACACACACACACAATTACGTACTCAGACAGTTAAATGCATGCATGCAAGAATGCATCCACAAATGCAAATAGAAGTTAAGCATACACACACATATATATGTACACACACTTATACATGGATGCCCACATGCTCACATAGACACCCACACACATGCACACCACACCTACACATATTCTTACATGTACACACATGTAGACATGCATATAGTATATGCAAAAACATGCACACACCCACATGCATACGCACACACAAACACACATAAGCACACACACACACGTACATGCCCACACAGACACATGTGCACATGCACACACATATAAACGCACACACACACACATGTAGACATGCACATGCATGCTTACTCTCACACACAGCATGCACACATTCACATACACATCCACACATACACTCATAAGAACACATGTGCACATACGTATACACACACATGTACACCCAAACACACCCGCACACAGATGCCCCCCTCCACACACACAGAGACAGTCGAATGCATACATACAAGCATGTACATACATCATACACACATGTAAACAGACATATACACATAGGCACACATGTGTGCACACACTTATAGAAACATGCATATACAAAGACATACACATGCACATACACACATGCACACATTATCATCCTCACACACAAACAAATACACACTAACATGCATCCAAACACCTACACACGTGTGCACATGCACAAGCACATAGATACACAAACATATGTAAGTGCACATACACAGACAAACACATGCACCCATACCCACAACCATGCACACACTGACACACACATGTATATGCACACACATGGAAACCTACTCATATGCAGACAAACACATACATACCAATGCATACATGCATATGCATGTAGATAAATGCACACATATGCATATGCACATGCACGTTCTTAGCAATACATGCACATATGCACGCATAATTAGACAAACTCACACACATGTGCATGCACAACAATACACATGTAAACACATAAGCACACATAGACACATGTAAACATACATGCATACACACACACACACAAAAACACATAAACTCACACACACATGCACACTAACACACACGCATGTCAAAGAACAAGCACATAGACATTTTCTCACATGTATAAGCACAAACATAGACACACATGCACACACTCAAACTCACAAACATGCACAAAAATAAGCTCAAAGATATGCATGCAAATGCACACGAAAATGCATGCACACACATACACACACACACAAGTACATACACATGGGTGCATACACATGCATGCACCTAAACACATACAAACAAAAATATAATAATGCATACACACACATTTATACATAGACATGCATACACACACACATGTACATATGTACACACACTCCTATACACACCAACGTATGCACATGCACATGCACATGCATATACACATGGACACACACTTAGGCAAACATGCACGTAGTCACTAAAGCACACACATAAAATACACATACACACTCACTCACTCACATTCACATAAGCACCCAAGCATACAAACACACACACACACAAACATTTGCACACACACACACACATGTACAAGTACTCACACATGTACCCACACAATGATACAAGCACACATACACAAGTAATCACATGCACAAAACCTCACATGTGCACATGCACAGATATATGCATACACACACATGCACATGCCAAAACATAAGCACCAACACATGCACATGCACACACATTACACACACGAATGTATACACACACAAAAAAATGCAGGCATGCCAACATGCATGCATGCACACTCAAGCACATGCACAAACACACACATACACACGTTTTAATATACGCATAGGCACTCATTCATACAAATATGCATCCGCATATACGCACACACACACACACAAACATGCAAGAACATGCAGACTCTCACATGCTCATACACATGAACAAATACACAAACATACACACACATGTATGTATATATATATATATATATATATATATATATATATATATATATATATATATATATATATATATATATATATATATATATATCTGTGTGTGTGTGTGTGCGTGTGTGTGTGTGTGTATGCACAGGCACATATACACAAACACATGTGCGAATGCACAGATGCACACACACGAACATAAGTACACATACACACATACGCAAACACAAATGCATAAACACAATCACACATGCACAAACACATGGCACACACAAACATGCAAATGCAAATAGACACACACATACACATGAACATGCACCCATACACAACAATGCATGTGCATATGGACCGCTCAATCACACACACATATAAACACAAGCACGCATGCACATACACACATGTACACTTGAATGCACACATGTACCCACATGCAGACATAGGCACACACATACACTCAAAACCCAAATGGGCATGCACACAGTCGCACACACATGCATATGCACTCTCACATGTACATACAAATGTGCACACACACACACATACACACAAAAAGGCACACATATGCATGCTCTTGCAAATATACAAACATGCATGCACACATGCTTGCACACACACACACAACCACACACGCACACATAGATACTAACAAATACATAAAATGCACATAGATGCACACACACATGCCTATGTAGACACGCAAATAGATAAATGCAAGAAAGCATGTATGCACATGCACACACACATTCACATTTGTACACACACATGTATGCACATGTGCACCACTCATACATGCACACCCATACACATAAGCACACACACATTCACATTTGTACACACACATGCATGCACATGCACACCACTCATACATGTACACCCACACACATAAGCACACACACGTGAGCACACACACATTGACAAAAACACGAACATGAACACATACACATGCACACACATGTTCACAAGTAGATGTATAAACATGTGCACAAAAACAAACACAAACACACAAGCATACATACACATGCATGCACACACAGACACACACATTCATAAAAACTCAGAAGGGTTCCCGCATGCACACACAAAGGCACACAAAAGTGCTCACCCACTGTAACACCAACACACACATATAAACACACACACGTGCATGCATCGAGACACACAAGTGTGTGCATACTCACTGATACTCATGCATGAACACATAAGAATTCAAGCACACACACACACATACACATATCCCTCACATAAACATGCACACACACACACACACACATACACATGGACACATGCACACACAAGTAGATACATACGCACACACACATGCATGCACACAATCACACAAACACACAAGTACACACATATAATCACATACACAAATATGCATGCATGCACACAAATGTGCAAATAGGAACATATGCATACATGGACAAGTATACACTTACATAAATACATTAGAATGCATGTACCCACACACATGCATATAATCATGTATACACATAAAGCCACATACAAATACAAACATGCACACACTCACACATGGACACTAATGCAATAACAGCACATACATGCACAAAAATGTTTGTGCACACACACACATATGAGCACAAGCACATTGGAACACACATGCATGCAAACACATGCACCCACACTTATGCAAACATGTAAAAATATACACACTTGCACAAAGGCATGCACACACACACCCCCACACAAATGCACACACAAATATACAAATATTCACACACAAGCAAGCATGCACATGCATACACATGCACATGCACATGCACACATGACCATGCATACACAAACATGCACATACACCTAAATCCACAGACACTCGTGTGCTTGCAGACACTTATATGTGCTTGCATGAAAACACACACACAAACATGCATAAACATGTGCACACACTCACACACATATTCAAGAAAACTTCAAACCCATGTACACAAATCCACACTCATACACACACAAATATGAACAATCATGCACATGTACCCATGCACACACAAGCACCTAGCCATGCACATAGTTAGAAATGCACATGCATATGCATTCTCACACACAAGCATGTACACACACAACACATGCACACACTTACACACACATAGGCACACACACATACACACAGGTGCACACACACACACTCTTACATCCACACACAAATATACACACAGATGCATGCACATACACATATACTTACACACAATCTAGCAACCTTTCACACACACTCACACATAAGTACATCACACACATGTACAAACATACATGCATAACACACACACACATGTACACTCTTGCATACACGGACTAATGCACAAACACACACACACACACATATGTACACATGCATGCGTGCGCATGTAAATGCCAGTACATAGGAACAAACACAAAGATGTAGGAATGCATACACATACCCAAGCACACACACTCATACACACATGCACACATGCTCACATAAGCACACACACACACGTACACATACAAGCACACATACACACACACTCCAACATGCACACACTCCTACATGTGCACACATGTTGTCATGTACACACAATATGCACATACACACGCACATAAACACATAGAAGAACACACATACACAGCACATGCATATAAATAAAGATATACACACACACACAAAGGCACATACACAGATACACACAAACACACACACTCACCCACCTACCAACACACACACATGCACACAAGCATATGCATGTTTGTTCACATGCATGTCATGCACAAAGGCATACACCCACATATGCACACATAAAAGAACAAACATGGACATATGTACATGCACACACATATAAATAGACCCACATGCACCCACACATAGATGCCCACACAAACACCCACATTGATAATCACTAGAATGCAAATAAGAATGCAAGTGCACACATACATATATATGTGTATACACACGCACAAGCAAACTTAAAAACACACATGCACATATATATATACACATGAAAATTTAAACACACACACACACAAACATGTGCACACACACTTATAAACATGCATATGCATGTAGACATGCACACACATGTACACAATTGAATAAACAAGCACACACATATGTACACATGCATACACAAATAGATTCATAGGCACATGTACACACATGTGCACACACACACACACAAATAGACTTACACACATAACCACACATAGACATACATGCATGCAAACATGCACTTCCATGCACATGCACATAAACAAAAACACATACACACACATAAGCACACACACAAACCCATACATGCACACATGCATACACATACAAAAAACACACAAACACACGCATTCTCACATGCACAAACAAGCATGCACACATGCATAAACATGCACACATTCATGTGCGTACATACACATACATGCAAGCATACACATGCACTCATACACATGCACTTATACACTCACAAAAGCACACATGCACACACACACACACATGCATAAAGACTCACACAAGAAAATGCACAAACCTATACACACAGATTTAGATGAACACATATGTGTATGTACACACATATGCAGACATGTATGCATGTACAAATACAAACATGCATGCATTAGTACACATGCACACATGCATGCATACAGACATGCATGCTCATGTGCACACATATATGTATACACATACATATACACACATATGCAAATACACATAACAATACACACACACACACACACTACAAATACATGCATAATCGCATACATGCACATGTAAACATTCACAGACACTTCAACACCCACACCCACACATAGATATGTGCCCTTGTGCACTCACAAATGCACACACGCATGCACGCACTAACTATATGCACATGCACACACACAAAGACTCACACCAACAACACAGACAAACACACACACACTCATATGCATTCGTATGCACACAAGCACACAAATGTGCACATGTGCACAAGCACATTGACACACAAATGTACTTAAGGAGACAGACACATGCATACATGTACACCAACAAACACACATATATACAAACAAAAACATGCATACAAGTAGACATACACAAATAGGAACACATGAGCATAGATACACGCACACACACACAAGCACATGCATGTGCATAGCAACACACATACACACATATGCATACATTGATAAATAAACTCACACACACATGCATATAGCAATACACATGTGTATGCATAAGCACACACATGCAAACTCACACAAGAACACACACACACACACATTCATGTGCACATGCATGCATGCATACATGCACATGCACACACACCCACAAACAAGCACATGCATGCACACATAGTACACACAAATGTGCTCATGCATATGCTCACACACATAGACAAATATACACTTACTCACACTTGTACGCACACATACAAACACACACATGCACGCATGTGCATATGCACACATGTGCATGTACACTTATAAACATACACATGTACACAAAAGCTTATGCACACACAAAGTCACAAACCCATGCACGAACATGCACACTCACACACACAAATGCATGCACATTTGCACCCATGCATACACACAAGTATGCACTCAAAAAGCCACACAAACACACTCACATACATCCACACACATAACCACACACAAGCACATGCACACACTTGGCCATTCACATAGACACACAAAACACACATACACAAAGATGCACACAAAAAGATATGTACTGCACAAGAAAATGTAAACAATTATAAACCATTATACACTTGCACTTATCCACATGCACACAAATGCATGCTCAAACACACAACCACACATGTGTGCCCTTGCACACACACATGCACGTAGTTGCACACAAATACATAGGCAATAACAAACATGCACACACATAATGCATTCACACAAGAACACATGCACACATTTACATAGGCACACACACATGCACAAACATAGGACACACACATACAATCACATGTACACACGCATGTGCACACCCATGGATGTACATACATAAACACACATGGATGCCCATATACACACACAAACTAACACATGCACAAAAGTACATGTGCATTTGCTCCCAAGGATAAATACACATATATGCACACACACACACACATGCTTGCACATGCATACGCACATACACACATATAGACACACACATGCTTGAACACTCCCCCAGCAAGCACACGGATGCACCCACACATGCACATGTGCAAGGTAAAGATGTAGATTGGTGCACACACATGCACACATACATACAAGATAAACATGCACATAGATGTGCACACATGCTAACACACGTAAAAACAAAAAAAATCATTCACACACACACAAAAGACACATGTGCACACAATTGCACACACACACACACCATGCACTCGACCACACAAACAAACATGCTTGCACACACAAACAAATACACACACATGCACATAAAAATTTGCATGCACATGCTAGCACAAGCACACATACATTCACTCACATGCATAAGTGTAGTAATATAGACTTGCACATATACAAACTCACACACATGCACACACATGGGCTCATAACACGAAGATGTACACACACACATATAGCAACACAGATATACCTACAATCATGCACATGAACACACATGCACACAAACACACATCAACAAGAATGTACACATGGATATACATGCACACACATCCACACCCCCTACATAGATGTGCAAATGCAACAGCACACACATATGCACACAAAAACACAAGCATAGGCACACCTACATGCACACAAACATACATAAGATTGTACACACAAATAAAAATAGACACAAACATAGTGATGCATGCACAGACACACAAACACACACACACACACACACACTCAAACACATACGCACACACTCATTTGCACATATGTAAATACACATGCACAAGCACACATACCTGCACATACATATGCACACATGCTCCCATACACACCCACATATGCACATGCACATACATATGCACACACATAAGCAAACATTCATTGACTCACTCAATCACATGCACAAATGCACACACACACACATACACATGCACACAAACATATGCTCATACACACAAATGTACAAACACTCACATATGCACCCACCCACTAACACAAACACACATGCACAAATATAGTTACATATAAAAAACTCAAACATGCAACACATACACACATATATGATTACCAAAACACGAGCACAAACATGTGCACACTCATTCACACACATATGCACATAGGAATACATACACATACACGAACACACACACACACACACATGCACACACATAGGCAAACACAAATGCAAAACACATGCACACTCATAAACACACAAGCACATACACACACATGTAGACAAATATGTATAATTGCATAAATGCACATGCACACACACAAGAATACTCATACATGTGTGCTTGCCTATATGCACACATTTGCCCACGTGTAGATACACAAACATGCATATATAGACAAACACTCAAGCACACCCACAACACAAAGACCCACACACATTAACAAACATGAATAGACACAAACACACATGCACTTTCGCACACACATAAACAAACATGAACACATGCACACACAAATAAATGTTTATAGGTGCACACACCCATGTACACACACATGCATACACATGCCCCCACACACTCACATGTACACACACATTCACATAAACACACACATGCACATGCACACATATGCAAACCCACACATATACACAAACATGTATACACATATGTATGCACAAACATATGTAATATACATAGATACACACATGCACACACACACACACATAAAAGAATAATCATATAAATGGACAAACACATACACAATCTCTCAAATATTCACACATACAAACACACACACACACATACATACACACACGTGTACAGATACACATGCACATGTAGACACACACAAACAAGCACACACACACACGCACACATGTGTGTACAAAATCAAACAAAAAACTACACACAACAACAAATAGACACAAATGCACACACACACACACATAGGTACACACACACAAACACACATGCACATAGACAGACACACACAAATGCATATCTACATGTAGCCACACACACACACACATTTGTGTGCAGACATGTGCATACACCTTCTTACACAAACACATAAGCATACATGTAAACATGCACACACACACACACACATAAGGAGACAAAGTTATGCATAAGAATACACAAGCACACATACATTAAATAGTGCATGCACACGAACACATGAATGCATGTCTACACATGTCCTCATGCACACACAAGTACATACATTCATGCACACAGATGAAAACAAACACATGCACATATATAAAAAAATCATCCATATGTAATCATTCACATGCACGTCAACACACATACATAAAACCACACCCACAAACCCATATACACACAAACACATGCTCAAAAAGCACACAAAGCCATGCACATATACACATAAACACACACACACAATTACAAGCATGCACACAAACATATATACATGTACATGCACATGTACATAGACACATATGCAAGCTTTCATACACTTACAATATGCACACATGCACAAATCCACACACACAAAGATAAGTAGAATGTGCACATACATACATATACACATGTATAGACATGCATAAATGCACACACACTCAAACACGCAAGCCAACTCAATACACATACCCATGATACCCATGCACACACATGCACATGCACATGCACACAAACATGCACACTCACACGCACAAGCACATGATCACACATGCACATACAAGAGTTGGCACAACACCTGTATACAAAGGATTACATAGATGCATACATATGCACACACACATTCACTCATAAACACACAAAAGCTCATGTACACATATGAGCACACATACACACATATATAAAAACACATACACAAACACATGCTCGAATGCACAAATAAGCAAACAAACAAATGTTCATGGACACACATACGTATATGCAAGCATGCACAGATAGACTCATAAACATGCTCACATGCTCACACAAATGTACTCACATGCACACACATGCACATGCACAACACATGCACACACACTTTCACACACAAGCATAGATACTCAAACATACATATGCACAGACACACACATTCACACAAACACATACAAGCACACACAAACATGCACACACACAAACACAGACATACACACATATGCACACCCATGTACACACAAGCACATGCACTTGCATAGGTACATACACACACATACACATACTTGCATGCACACAAGAATCCACAGCCATGATCACGCATGCACGAACACATCCACATGCAACCACATGCATACACATACAAGTACACTCATGCACACACATAATTGCTTGCACACACATCCACAAAGACATACAAATCCAAAAACATGTACACTTACATATATAAAAACATACACAAGCACAAACACACACATGCACACACATGCATAGGTATACACAAATGCTTATATACACATGCACACATGTATATCCATACATGCACATGAATACATATACGTATGCATACACACTGACATGCACTGACTGACACATGCAACCACACACATATATGTACCCCCACATGGATGAATGTCTGCACATGCACGCTCCCACATACACAAACACACATGCCTATGAGCACACGAACAAATGAGCACATGTATGTGTAGGCGACTAACCCAAATGCATATACAAGCATGCACACATGCACACATGCACATAGAATCACATGCAGATAATGACAACAACACACACATGCTCACACACACACAATTACACATGCAAAAACACACACACAACCATACACGCATATACACACGCACAAGAACACACACATGCACACACACACAAACACACATACACACATGGACACATGCACACAAGCACACACCCAAACACAAGCATACATATATGAAAACACATTCACACACTCACACATACATGCACACATGTGCAAGCTCACAAAATCATGCACCACTCACACACACGAGCACATCCACAATTACACGTGCAAAAGACACACACACACACACAAACACATGCACACCAACATGCAAAACTTCATACACACAAGTGAATGCATATACACATGCACAAAAACACAAACATGCACACACACACACACACAAACATACACCCCCAAACATATGCACACCCACATGTACACACATACACATATGCATACATTGGCACACGGACATGTGCAAGAACACACACTAACACACATTCACACATGCACAAATACACATATAAGCATGTAAACATGCACGAGCAAGGACACAGACATGCTTGCACCCACACGCACACACATACCTATGCCAATATCCATATGCACATACATGCATATGAGTACACACACATACAAACATGAACACACACATAGATGCATGTACCCACACACACATATGTATATGCATGCACACATACACACACACATTGATGCACATGTGCATACACATACACTCACACTTGCATACACTAACACACTCCCCTCATATAAACATACAAACACACACACACATAGAAATACACATGCACACATAGGTAGAAACATAGACACAAGCACATGCATAGCCACAAACACACCCACATACATGTAACCATATGCATATGCACCCACAAACTCACATGCGCATGAACACACACATGCTCACAAATAGAAATGACTACATGCACACACATACAAGCACACACTCACACACACACAAATAAGAAAACATACACAAATGTATATAAACACACATACACACACACTCATATGCATGTAATTATTCAGACACACATAAGCACATAACATGCACTCAAGCATATGCACACACATATACACACAAAGATAGAACCACACATAAGCACACACGTGCACATGAATGCATAACACATACATAAATGCATAATCCGAAATAGCAAGTGCAAACACACATGCACACACGTATGTACAAACACATGCACACATGCTTAAGCACATATCCACAAATACACACAAACACACAACACATGCATAAATACACACACATGCATACAAATGTGCACACATAAACTCACAAGCACATAGATAAACATACTCGCACACATACATGAAAACATGCACACACACACATAAACACATGCACGCATGTTCACACACATGCACGCATGTTCACACACATGCACGCATGTTCACACACATGCACACACAAGCTCAAATGCACACATACACACAAAAACATACATGCATAAGAACATACACACATAAATGCATATACATATGCATGTACATGAACACACATCCACATGCACAAGAACACACACATGCACACATACCCTCACACACATGCGCACACACACACACAATACTACAACACTCATATAAACACATACACACATGTACATAAGTACATGCATAGACACCCACACACAAGTATGCATGTACACACTCATGCATGCATATGCATAGGCACACACACTCATGCATGCATACATAAATGAACACATAGTTGTATGAACACACTCATGTACACACCCATGCACATGCATATACACACACAAACACATGTGCATATGCACATGTACAAGCACACACGAGTAAACACCTACACGATTACACATGCACACACCCACACACGCTCACACGCACTACAACAATTGTACATGCACACACACATGTATCGAAGCATGCACGCACACACATACACATAATCATGCATGCATACACATATGTACACATACACCTATGCACCCATGCATACACATGCATAAGCACATGCACACCAATGCGTATACATGCTTGTAAACACATATGCACATACATGCACACTCAAATACAAATATACACACAAAGGCACGCATATGCGAACACATGCATGCACACACATATGGATGAGCACAGACACACAAATACCCACTCATGCTTGTAAGCAAGAACACACACACACCCACAAGCATGTATGCAAACATGCTCACACACATTCATACAAGTTAAACACACACCCATGCTCACATGCACACAGAGCACTCACACACTTACATAGCAACACAAACATATGCATCCAAACACATGCACACCTACAAATACTCATGCCTATGCACACACACACACATATACGCATACACATATGTGCCCACACAAATAGAATCACATATGTATTAAAGCACACATACACGCATGCACATATCCATACATATACACACACACACACTACCACACACTCACACACACCCACACGCATATGCACACATGCACACGCATATGCACACATGCACATGCCCACACACATGCATGTATATACACATACACATACACAAACATGTATAGACACACATGTATACACACTCACACACACACACACGTATGTGCCCACACTTACACATGCACACATGTGTAAACAAACTTTGCATCCACGAACACACACTCGTATACACATGTGCACATACAAACATACACACTTAATGCACCTGCATGCACTCACATGCACGTGCAAAAGCACTATACATGAATGGACACAAGCACGAGCACACAAAAAGATGCAGACACACAAACACATAATCACTAGCATACATGCATGCACATTAATGCACATGCACACACACACATGCACAACCACACACACACATGGGAACACAACCACTCAGACATGCTCACAAACAAGAATAAATGCACAGACACACACATGCATGCAAGCATACACACATTCACAAACACATATGTGAATGCATACATACAAACATATGCACATGCATAAGCATAAAGACACATGTAAATATACACACATGCATATAAACAAGCATGTACACCTACAAACACATAGGCACACATGCACACAAACCTATGCACTCGCCTGCATACACAAAAATAAACAAACACACACATATGCATATGCACACACACCCATATGCACACTGATGAACATGCACATGCACACATACAAGAACATGTGCACATGCACACACATGTAAACACATGTACACACATGCACAGACAGATGCTCACAAACACACATGAACACATAGTCACACACACACCCAAAAATATAAGCACACACCACAAACACATATGCACATACCTGCAAATGCACATGCAATTACAAGCATACAAACACACTCATACAGTCAAACATGCAAAGACATACATGCGCACACTCTCGTACACATGCATGCACACAAATATGCACAAATAGAGATATAAATACACACATACACAAATAAACATAGGCAAACATAAGCACACAAACGAACACACTCTCCTGCACTCATATGAAAGATCTCATATGCAAACTTGCACACACACACACACACTTTCCCACACATGCACATGTATACATACATACATACACATGCATAAGAACACACCTGCATACACATGCACAAACATAAAGCACAAATGTGAACACACTCACTCACAAAGATGCATAAATGCACACACATACACACACCCCACACATGCACACAACACAAGCAAACACAATAAGAACACTTACACACACATGAATACACACACATAAACATATTCA
Organism: Vanilla planifolia; assembly: GCA_023846275.1. NCBI lineage: Eukaryota > Viridiplantae > Streptophyta > Magnoliopsida > Asparagales > Orchidaceae > Vanilla > Vanilla planifolia. Next base: position 610,984 of record JAIUJO010000283.1, read on the forward strand.
CTCATACATGTATTCATAGACACTCGCAAAACAAAGATAGCCAACTACCCACACACATGCACATGCATGCTCACTCACACACACATGCATGCACCCACACAAACATACACACACACACATATAACAAACACACCCACCCATGGACACAAACACACACATCTGCACATGCAGAGCCATATATGCACACACACATGTGTGTGTAGGCACAACAAGAAAAATACACACACATACAAAGACACATACACACACACACATGAACACATGCGAACCCACACACACATACAACATGCATTTACACTCACCCACACACATGCACAAACAAATTGGAACACATGCCTACACATATAGACACACACACATGCACACACACATATGCCCATACATGAACGCACAAATGTTCACTCTCATGCACACCTAACAACACACTTATAAAAACATACACACACACATATAAAAAAGAACACACATAAACACACACACACACACATGCATGCACTAATGTATACACACACATATGCACATGAACCCACAAGCACAAGCAGACACACACACATATGCTCACATGTACATGCACACACACACACACACTCTATTACATACATGCTCATAAACATGCACACAGACTTGTACAGACAAATGGACACAAACACATGCATGCACACACATACAAAATCATGCACACAAATGCACGTACACACATGCACACCCTTTGAGATTCACAAAAACAAATGCATGCATCAACACATAATCACACATGCAAGCATAAACACACGCACAAGAACACAAGTGCAAACACACATGTGTCTACACAGATATAAATGCACACATAAGTGCATGCATACAAGAACACACATGAACATACACACATAGGCCCACACACGACCACAAATACACATGCACAAACACAAGCATGTTCATAAACACCCACAACCACACATGTAGCTATATACATGTACACATACACATATAACCACACATAAAAGTATGCACACACACATGCACACATACACAGATATGCAAACTTGCACACATGCACACTCTTGCACATACATACATGCATATACAAATACATTCATATATGCACTCATGCACATCTACACACACTTGCACACATGCATAAATAGGTGTGTGCACATACATACACAAACACTCACACACACACACCACATTCATGCTTACACATATGCACACATGCACGCATGCATAAACAAATACACACACATACAAACACACAAATGTACATACACACACACATGAAGACATGCATGTAAGTATCCATGCATACTCCCATGCACACAAGCACACATAGAGAAACATGCATATACACATACCCAAACACACCCATCTAGACACACCCATACTTATGCACACACACATACATATACATGCATACAAATGCTCAAATATAAGCATGATGACATGCCTACATGCACATGGGCACACACACACAAACATGCACATGCACACACAAGCACTTATACACACACACATGCAGCCACACTAAAAAATGCACACACACATGTCAACACTATCTCACAAACATGCAAGCAAGCATGCTCACATGCATTGACACAAATACACACACACACACACACACATAGATAGAGACATGCATACCAACAAATACACCTACACATACACATACATTCAAATAGATAAGCACACAAACACACAAACATACATGCACATGCACAGATATGCTTGTACACACATTGATGCTCACAAGAACAAATGAGCACACACACGCACACCCACGTGCACATACATAAATAAGCTCACACAAGTACATGTATAGACGCACTTACACACATAAACATATTTGGACACACGTGCATACATGACCACACAAACCCATGCACATCCGCATTCACATACATGCATAGGCACACTCATACATGTATGACCATGCAAAAACTTACATAAACACACATCCTAGAAGCATGCTCACACACACATAAGCACAAACACAAAAACAAGATATACACTTGCACACACATGTACAATCATGCATAAACATAGACACACACATACACATGTATACCTATGCACAAATGCACATGCACATACTCACAAACACAACACACATGTGCTTGCACACACACACACACATACTTACACATAGAAACATTAATACACATATGCACACACATACACAAGGTCTCATACACACTTACCCAAACATGCAATAACACACAAACTCACACACATATAGACACATGCACGCACACACACATGTGCACAAGTATGCACACACACAGTTTAAGAAACACTCCAAAAGATGTTGATCATGATAAGAAGACTATTTACGAAGAAACAAGAATAGATACCAAAATTTATATACATAAAACTTATGTAAGAATAAGAAGAAATAAAAAGAGAAATAGATTTCTTTGAAGTAACATCACTATTCAAATTTTGATATTTGTAGAAAAACAATCAATCATGTGAACACATGCACACACATGCATAATTACACACACACTCACATACACACTGCATACACTTATTACCACAACCACATGAACACATGTTCCCACTTATGCACACATGAAAAAAAGCACAAACATACACATGAACCTATAGACATACTTGTACACACATGTGTGTATAAACACATACACCCACACACACACATATAGGAATAAAAGGCACACCCACACACATACATGCATGTACACATGCAAGTACACACACATGAACACATGTTTCCCACACATGCATAAACCCACACGTAAACCCACACACACACTCATACACGCATGTGTGCATGAAGACACATGTGCACACGTGCATGCACACACACACACACATGTATGCATACATACACACATACATACATTGCCAGGTTTACCAAAACATGCAAACACACATTCATACACACACGTACACCTACACACATATAATAGAAAACATGCATAGAACATCTACACACATGCACATACACAAACAAGAAAAACCCACACACTCACACACAAGGATAACCATATGCACATGCATGCCAATAAACACATGAAAACATACAAACATTCATGCACACAATAATACACACACATAAACACACACACACATACACATAGACACACACACATAATACAAACACAAACACATAGACACTGTCAAGGGAACACACATATGCACAAAAGCACACACACAATCACAAACAGAAGCACTCATACACACACACAATCACACACACAAGCACTTATACACACACACACACACAAATGCTTACTCACATGCATGAGAGTGCATAGAGGCATTCCCACTCATACACATGCACACACACACACACACTCAAACACAGGTATGCATGCACAACGCACAAACATGTACACACATATGCTTGCACACACAAACACGTACATGCGAGTATGGACTCACACTATGCACACACAAGCAGGCACACACATGCAAATGTACACACAATTTGACACAAACACACAACCACATGGTCATGCACATACATATGCACACAAATTCAAACTTATGCACATATGTAAACACACATGTGAACACGTACATACACACATAAACCTACACACATATATGCACACACACACACAAAAACAAACTTACATAAACACACATGCACATAAATGCATTACACACATACACACACATACATTACAAGCACACACACATGCACATGCACATGGATAGACACACAAAAATGCATATACACATGAAAACACATGGAACTCACACACACTCGCAAGCACTAGCATGCACACACAAGCTAGAGACACGCACACACATGCAAACGCATGTACCCAAGCACAGAAATGCAGACAAATTGGTAGATGCATGCACATAAAGGCACTCATGTTCACAAACAAACATGCACACACATACATAGTTGCATGTGCATGCACTCTAACACACATATACACACAGTGCATATAGATGTATAAATACATAGACATGCAAGCACAAATGCAAATGAAAACATAGTATAGACACAAACATGCATTCACAAGCACACACATGGACACACACACATGCCTACACACTCATGAACATACATGCACACACAAATGTGTGTGTGCACATGCATAAACAAATGCACGTACTCACAAGCTTGCAAACTTGTATAGTATGAACACATGCACATAAGCACATACATAAGAACACATGCACATAAAGGTACACATATATACCCACACATACGCACATGAGCACACATGCATAAGCATGCACATGCTCATAAAATGGCTCATAGACATGATTACAGAAGCACACACATATGCATATTGATATACAAATGCATGAATACACATGTATGCACATGCATGTAAATATACACATGCATAATAATCACACAAATACACATATAGACACACATGCATGTACACAAACACACGCATACTCACTTGCACACACATACTCACTTGCACACACATATGCACATATAAACGCACATGCTTGCACAAGTGGATGTAGGCAAAGCATGCATAAACACACACGCACACAAGAATGCATACACAAACATAAAAACATGTGTGCATACACACAAGCACAAATACACATGCATGCACACACACACACACAAATGCACTCACACACACACTTACACACACATGCATGCACACCACAACACATGCACATGGACCCTCACATGCACAGACACATGTACACACATATGCACACATGCTTGAATCTATGCACACACACATACACATGCACACAAATATGTGCACATACACTTACATACTCACATACGTATGAATGCATGCTTACACACTACAAAAGTCATAATGTTACATCCTTGTGTTTGATGAGTCAAGCATAAATGCTTATATTTCATATGGACTTGCTCTAAATAAAATTGTTAATATTCAATTAAGACAAGCCATGAACTTTAAATGTCTAAAATAGTGGTCTTCAATGCCCTTGGAGTCATGGCAAGCTTCTAAGAAATTGAAGACATGCACTAAAGTTTTCATACGTGATTTTCTTTTTATTTCTCTTAAATTTTTTTCTCCAAATTTTGAGATGATGTAGCACACTAGTAGTATTAATATTTAAAAATGTTATAAAATTAATAATTATTGAATTTTTATTTTTGGCCAAGCATTATTGATGAAAAGTATAGACATTGGTATTTGTTTTTTTAAAATTATTTAAAATTATTTTTCATGAATTTCCTTTCATAGTGATTTAGAAAACTTATGATACTATGATAATATAAAATTATTTTGGTACACTTATTTTTAAAAGTTTTGCACAAAAATTCTTACAAAACACCCTAAAACAACATTACTCGAGAATGTTCACTATAACATTGTGCGGGTTGACCCGACCGACGACTGGCCCGTCCAGGCTTTTAAAAATTTAAAAAAATAAATATCAAAAATGGGTGGACTGACCCGAAAGGGGCGCCCATAGTCCAAAGGAATTCAGGGCACAGGCAATGTCGAACGGAGCATGACAAATTCCAGTCGCAAGCAACGCTGAACTAAACACGACGAATTCATCTGGTAGGCAATGCTAAACGGAACAGTGTGAGATCAAGTCAACCTGAACCAAGTGATGAAATATTGGTCAAAGAATGGGGAGCCACACCCAAGTGGCTTGAGAGTCATACGAACCGAATTCCTTGTAAAGCGCAATGGCAAAGTTATTTGGGCAATGTGGGACTAAAGTCCAATCTGATTGTCAAAGAAGACAGAAGGGCAGAGAGAACAGACGGTTGATATTAATCAATGTAAAATGACTAGCAGGAGAATCGAACCAGAGCTGAGCAGATATGCATCAGGACGCGTAATCACTGTGATAACTATTTTAATTTGAGTAGTTTTTGGACACATTATACTAATACATGCAAGGCACCTGTGCGTGATCAAAAGGTCCATATCAAGCTGCTTATATCCAATGGCTGCGATTAATCTCGAACGATAAAAACGAGATCCATCAGAAACGTCCATTTTTGGGCCCCGAATCAGATGGTGGCTACTTTCTATCCATTACATGAACAGCTAGTTCATTTTAGAGCTATTGGGAGTAATTTTAGAGCTCAAATTTAAGTTGTATAAATAAAGAAGGATGACAAACTTCTATGGGACACATTTATTACGATCCCAAAGCTTTCAATCAGAATTTCAAGCAGAATCAAGTGAATACGATGCTTCCAATTTCATAAAGAGAAAGTGGCAAGAAGGATTCCAAAATTAGAGGTTTTGTTTCAACAATCTTTCAATCTCTATTCCTCAATTTTTTGGTCATGTGCGTCTCTTATTTCTCTTAAAGTTATTTTAAGTTTTGCTAATTTTTGTATTCTTTTCTTTGGGGTAAAGGCATCCCGGCATTGTGTAAAAGCCTAGGGTTTGAGTTGAGCCTAGAAAAACTCAAGTACGTTCGAGATTAGCCATAGAAAAAAATACTAAGTAGGTTTGAGGTGAACCGTATGAGAAACCTCGCTTGTAATTTTGTATTTTTAGTGTTGTTTTTTCCCAACACCAGTTGGGGGTGGATGTAGACTCGATTTTGAGTCGAAACATCTTAAAAGTCTTTTGTGTTATATTTCTTCTTATTCGTTCTTAAAAGATTTAATTTTTAATTGAAACAAAAAATCGAAAGAAAATTTAATTTACCACAATTCTCCCCCCTCTTGTGGGATTTTCTTAAGCACGAAGAACTTCAATTGGTATCAGAGCGAGGAATCCCAATTTACATGAGTAACATCACGTGGGAGATTCACTTGTGCTAAGAGAAGGTTTTCTCATAATTTTGTGGTTTTGAGATTTTTGGTTTTATGGCTTCTTCTTTGGTTGATGAGTGCAACTTTGTGTAAATATTTTTCTTCAAACCAGCCTCCCTTATTTAAAGGAGAATTTTACCTGTATTGGAAAATCGCTTTAGAATTTTGTTCAATCTATCGATTTAGAATTATAGGAAGATATGACTAAGCCTTGTGCACTTAGAAATTCTTCTACTAATGAAGTCAAGCCTTTTAGTGAGCTTAATGTTGAGCACAAAAGATTGGCTCAATTAATCTTAAGGCATTGGACTATCTTCATTATGGAATTTCTCCTAGTGAGTTTACAAAAATTATGAATTTGCATACGGCATTTAAGGTGTGGAAAAAACTCGAAGTAACTTATGAGGGCACCTCACGAGTGAAAGAGATAAAAATTAACATCCTCACCCATGACTATGAACTTTTTAGAAAGAATCCCAATGAAAGTATGTTTTTATGATTTAGTGATATTACAAATGGCTTGGCAAATTTTGGGAGGGTATTCTTAAATGGTGATTTTGTAAGAAAAATTTTGAGAATCCTTCCAAGGATATGATCCCCTTGCAACGGGTATTAAAGCAGCCAAAGATATCAACAAACTTTCATTGGATGAACTCCTTGGGGAACTTCTCACTACCAAAATAGAGATGGTAAGGAGACTTACGGAAGAGGCTTCTAAAAGCAAGCTAAAGCATGAAAAGAAGAAGGAAGAACCCATGGTCTTCAAAGCCACCAAATGTGATTTGCATTCCACTTCCACTTCTTCCACAGATTTGGAGGATGAGGTAAGCTTTCATGTTAAAGGTTTAGCAAAAAATTTGCAAAAAGTTTTCTTATAGGAAATGGAAGAAGAAGAGTAATAAGGAGAGGAAGAGGCCACCAACTTTCTTTTAGTGTAGTCAAATTGGTGATATTAAACTTAAATGACTAAAACTCAAGGATAAGCATATGAATGAGGAAAAGAAGAAGAAGAAGAACTTGAAGAAAAAGAAAGCTTTCCAAGCTACATGGGTGCTTCCAAGATTCGGATGTTTAAAGCTTAAGTAGAGAAGAAGAAGGGATACTTTCATCGGGAAACATTCAAGTGAAGAAGAAGAAGAAAATGAGGTAAGCTCTTGGACAAGAGATATTCTTGAAAACAATTATATTGAAGTTATGAATGCATTGACTTCTTTAATGAGTGCTCATAAAAAATTTAAAAAGGCTTACAAAGAAAAAATTGAATTACCTTATTTTGTTATGAAAGAAGTTGAAAAGAAAAAGATGGAAAATAAACATATATGTGATGAAAAGGCTTCCCTTATCATTGAGAATACCTCTTTAAAGCATGATATTTTGGTTTGGAAAGAAAAAATACAATGTTTTGAGCATGCTAAAGTAAGGAAAACATCATATACTTCTTATGCTTCACTTGCTTATTATTCTTCACATAACTTCCATTTTGAAAAACCTAAATACTTAAGTATGCCTAGGCCATCAAATATTATTTGTTTTTATTATTATAAACCTGAACATACTATGAAAGATTGCTTTTTTAAAAGAAATATATATGCACAAAAACAAAATTTTAGATGAATTGTTAAGAATAAGAACATGAAAGCTTCATTTAGTGCTCAACCTAAGTTTGCTTGGGTTCCCAAGGTAGAAGATTAGAAGAAATGTCTCCAAAATATTTGGAGACATTCTATGATAGGTCTAAGACATTTAGAAAATTAAAAATGATGATTTAATTTAGTAGTATGCTTCTAATTTAGATTTTACACCTTATATAATCAAAATCGAGAAGAAAATAAAAATCCACATCTTGGGTATTCATCTATTAGAAAAAGCTCTAATCTAGAATCATAGGGTAGAGAAAACAATACATGTGTTTGATGAGTCTATCCAACTAGTTAGTGAGAAGTATTTAGAAAATGAAATAAAATTAGTAAAGAACTTAGATTTGAATAAGAATTAAAAAAATCAGAAATTTTAGAAGTAGAAAAAGAAAAAAAACAATTTATCTAGATGATGGAAATTTACATCCTCACATCCAAATGATTTGATCATTAGGAGATGATTTACCAATTGTTCAGATTTATGTTTTGGTAGTAGAAAAGAAGAAATATGTAAAGAATTTGGAGATCTTATGACTAAGAAATTTGAAATGAGCATGATGGTAGAGCTAATTTTTTCTTAGGATTGCAAATAAGACAACAAGTTCAAGACTATGGTCACACCTATTAGAATGGATAAAACTAGTGCATTAGCATTAGCTAAAAATCAAGTTCATCATTCTAAGACTAAGCAAATAGATATTAGATATCACTTTATTAGAGACCAAGTGGCCAAAGGATAAGTAAAATTAGAGTGAGTTTCTACTAAGCTTCAATTGGCTATTTTTTTTTACAAAACCTATAGCATCGAAGCAATTTCAAACATTAAGAGAACAATTAGGAATTTTAGACATTGCTTAGGGTTCACTCCCTTTTGATGGTGTCAAAGAAATGAATAATTGGGAGTTAAGGGGAGCATAAAGATAAGGGGAGCATGATAATTATTAATCTCCTCAAGAATTTTCTTCTTAAAAGTTTATTTTTATTCATTTTATCACATTTTACATTTATGTCTTGCCAACATCAAAAGAGGGAGATTGTTACATCCTTGCATTTGATGAGTTAAGCATAAATGTTTATATTTCATATGGGTTTTTCTCTAAACAAAATTGTTAATATTAAATAAAGACAAGCCATTAACTTTAAATTTCTAAAATAGTGGTCTTTAAGGCTCTTGGAGCTATCACAAGCTTCAAGGAAATTGAAGACATGCACTAAAGTTTTCATACTTGATTTTCTTTTTATTTTTCTTAAATTTGATCTATCCAAATTTTGAGATCATGTGGGACACTAGTAGTATTAATATTTAAAAATGTTATAAAATTAATAATTATTGAATTTGATTTTTGGGCCAAGCATTATTGACAAAAAGTATAGACATTCGTATTTGATTTTTTAAAATTATTTAAGAATTACTTTTCAGAATTTCTTTTCAGAATCATTTAGAAAACTTATGATACATCGATAATATAAAATTATTTTGGTACACTTACATTTAAAATTGTTGGACAAACTTTCCCACAAAACACCTTAAAACAACATTAATCTTGAGAATTTTCACTATAGCATTGGACGGGTCGACCCGACCCCGACCACTGGCCCGTCTAGGCTTTTAGAAATTTTAAAAAATAAATATAAAAAAATTGGTGGACTGACCTGAAAGGGATGCCCGTAGTCCAAAGGAATTCGGGGTGCAGGCAACACCGAATGGAACACGGCAAATTCAGGCCGCAAGCGACGTTGAACGGAACACGGCGAATTAAGCCCGCAGGCAATGCTAAATGGAACAGTGCGAGATCAAGTCAACCCAAACCAAGTGATGAAATCTTGGTCAAGGAAGGGGGGAGCCAACCCCAAAAGGCTCGAGAGTCATACGAACTGAATTCCTTATAAAGTGCAATGGCAAAGTTATTTTGGCAATGTGGGGACTAAAGTCCAATCTGATTGTCAAAGAAGACGGAAGGGCAAGTTAGATCGGACGATTGAGATTAATCAACGTAGAATGACTAGCTGGAGAATCGAACCCGGGCTGAGCAAATATGCACTAGGATGCATAATCACTATGATAACTGTTTTAATTTGACTAGTTTTTTGACACATTATACTAATACATGCATGACACTACGCACGATCAAAAGGTCCAAATCAAGGCTGCTTATATCCAATGGCCGGGATTAATCTCGAACGGTAAAAATGAAATTCAATCAGAAACATCCATTTTTGGGCTCGAATCGGACGGTGGCTGTTTTCCGTCCGTTACCCAAACGACTAGTACATTTTAGAGCCGTTGGGAGTGATTTTAGAGCTCAATTTTAAGTTCTATAATAGGAAGGATGAAGAACTTCTATGGGACACATTTGCTAAGATCCAAAGCTTTTAGATCGTGATTTCGAGCAAAATCAACTGAATACGGTGCTTCCAATTTCATAAAGAGAAAGTGGCAAGAAGGATTTCGAAATTAGAGGTTTGTGCTTCAACAATCTTTCAATCTCTATTCCCTCCATTTTTCAGTCATGTGTGCCTCCTATTTCTCTTAAAGTTATTTTAAATTTTGCCAATTTTTGTATTCTTTTCTATGGAGTAAGGGCATCCTGGCATTGGGCAAAAGTCTGGGGTTTGAGTTGAGCCTAGAAAAAGTAAAGTAGGTTTGGGATTAGCCGTATGAAAAATCCCAAGTAGGTTTGAGGTGAATCGTACGAAAAACCTCACTTGTAATTTTGTATTTTTAGTGTTGTTTTTTCCTAACACCGGTTTGGGGTGGATTTAGGCTCGATTTTGAGTCGAACCACCTTAAAAATCTTTTGTGTTATATTTCTTGTTATTCACGCTTAAAAGATTTCATTTTTACTTGAAATCGAAAATCGAAATAAAATTTTATTTGCCACAATTCACCCCTCCCCCCCCCCCCCACTTGTGGAATTTTTTTAAGCACAAAGAACTTCACATACATGACCACATACACACATGCAGACACACACACATGCATATACAGGTAAACACAAAGAGACACATGCATGCATGCACATATTCACACACATGCACCCTCACACATAGTCACACACAAACGCTTGCACATACATACAAAACTATGCACAAGCATATAAACATATGCTCAAACACACACATGCACACATTTGTAGACGCACACATGCACTGGAAGACGACTCACACACATAGATACGCACACACACACACATATATACACACATGCATGCATAAATACTCGCTTGCACACACACACACATGCACACACAAATACGTACTTGCATACACACATGTGCAACTACAAGCAAATATAGACACACAAATGCATGCATAAGCATATGCACACAAACATTTTAGCACACACACACATATACACATAGACATGAACACCCATTCACACCATGCACACGCACATGCACGAACATGCATACACACCCACGTGCAAACATTTATGAGCATACTAACGCACACTACTACAAATCTAGACAGAAACACACAAGTACATAGAAACCCATACAAACTTGCACACCAACAAATGCTAATGCACACACACACTCATGCACCCATCCACACACAAGAACACATACACAAACACAAACTCGACAAGCACACAAACACATAAACACTCACAGAAAGACATGTGCTCACTCATGCAATTATGAACACACCTACACATACACCACCACACACATACACACCACAAACTCATACACACACACACACATGCACATGCATGTAGACACACATGCATGCACACATGCCTGTGCATAAGGAAACATACATATGCATACAAATGCTTCCACAAACACATGCATGCACACACACATACCCACATGCATATGTACACTTATTCACAAATCCAAAAATACACACAAACACATACATATCCTCAAGTGCATGCACACACACAAATGCACGTGCAAACAGTCACACAAACATATACACACACCCATTCACATGCACACCCATGCATATACAAGCATGCACACAAATCCACACACATGCATACACTTGAGTGATCATGCTCAAACACATGCACACATGCATAACCATCACACATAGACACACTTAGACACACATACATGCACAAAAAGATGAACACATGCACACCCAAACACATGCACACATATGTACACACCTACGCATGGACTCACACACACACATGCGCATGAATACTCTCACACATATATACACACATGAATATGCACATACACTATCACATATGCAGACAAATACCACACAAGCTTGCATGTGTGTGCATCAATTCACATGCATGCTTGCTAAAATGCTTGCACATATGTAGACATGCTCAAATGCATGTACACAAGCAAGCACCCACACATACACACCAAGAACATAAGAACACAAAGGTATATACACACACATGTACAACCACACATATACAAATGCAAGCACACACACAAGTACACCCATGCACATGGACACAAAACGCATACACACACACATGCACTTGTTCATGTTCATGCACACACACAAACAAACACATACACACACAAAAGAATATGCACATATATGCATACACATGCATGCACACATGCACACATGCACACATGCACACATGCACCCATGTAAACACACTGACACATACACACATATAAGCATACATAGATACATACACAAAGCACACTGACACAAATAAATGCACACACACAGGCACACATAGAGGCATACACACACACACACGCAAACAGAATCGTACATATTCATAGACACATACAAACACATCCACGCACACGTGCACATACATAAAAACACACTAGCACATATGTAGCCACATAGACACACATATGTACATGCCTAAATGCACATGCATGAACATGCAAACATAGCCACACATAGGTAGAGGAATATGCACACAAATGAATAATCATAGGCACACACACACATGCATGCCAACTCACACACAAACTTTCGCACACACGGGCACTCACACATGCACACACAGGCATACTTATGCAGAAACACATATTTGTACACGTGCACTCGTAGACATACACATGCACAAGGGCATGCATGCACATGAATGCACACATACACACACCAATGCACACCCACACATAAATGCATACATGCTCACATGCACGCACAAACAAAACATCCACACATATGCACACACGCACATATGCACAAACACACACAATGTACACACATGCACACAAAAATATACACAAGCACACATAGGCACACAAACATGCACACACAACATAAATACACAGAGTCATGCACGCACACACATACCCACATGCACTTGAATACATACATATACACAAACATTGTACACATACATAAAGGAGCACATACAAATACAAACATGGACACACACACATATACACAAACATGCACACACATATGCACACTTATACATACATGCACATGTACACACAAACACACTCACACTTGCATGCAAGTATAGACATACACATGCACACCAACACACAAAAGCACACATGAACACAAACACATATGCATACACAGACACACGCATACAGGCAACACACAAACATGCATGCACACATGCATGCATATGCCCAAACAATTGCACATGCACATGCATAGGCATAGACACACACACATGCACAAACACAAGCACAGATATGAATATACATCCACACATATATGAACACAATCATGCACATGCATGCTCACAAAAAAATTAAATACATGCAAATACATTCACAGACACACCCACACACATAGAAACACATATATACATACATACATGCACACACACAGACACACATGCACAAACACTCACATATGCACATGCACATGTGCATGTGTACACATGAGTGCATAAAAGTACAAAAGCAAATGAGCATGCTTATACAAATAGAAACACGTATGCATGCACATACACGCATAACATACACACACATGGATGCACCCATGCACACACACATACACAAAACATCGAACACATGCAATATGTAGACATACACTCACACATATACACACACACACACATGTACACACATGCATATGAACATTTAGACACATAGACACATACATGCATACATAATTGTACACACATGTACACATATAGGCACACACATGCCCACACATACAAATATGCACACACCTAAAAGAAAACATTCTTGCACACAGAAACATACACACATGCACACAAAAATGCACAATCACATATGCATGCATAAACACACACACATGCTCAAAACACAAACATACATATGCACTTGCATGCACTCACACACACACACTTTCACAAACTTACGAATGCACACACACATAAATGTGCATAGGAACACAAACAAAAACACACACAAGCATGCAGACACACACATACACACACACACAAACACGTAGATATGCACATTCACATACACTCTCACACACACACACCTATGCACTCATGGGCGCACAAACATGTGTGCATTTATACATATGCTCAAACACAATCACATGCACAAACATACACAAACATACACATAGCCATGCATATGCACATACTTGCACACACATTCACACACCCAGACAAGAGTGCTCAAGAACACACACACATAAATGCACATACATGCACACACGTGCACGTACACACATACACATACACGCACATGCATGCATACACACTCTCTCTCACACACATAATGCATTAACAATCATTTGCACAAACAAGCATTCACGCAACTATACATGCACATAAAAACATGAACAGACACACACACATGTACATGCATAAATACACGAACACACAAATGAACACACACACACACACACTCACATATGCAAATGTGCAAACAAAAATAGACTCACTCACACACAAGCTCACACATAGACACACATATGTAGACATAAACCCACACACTCATACACACATAAGCACACCCACACACACATGTTCATGTGTCCATACACACGCATCCATGCATGCACAAATACACACAAACACAAGTACAAGCACAAACAAAAACACAAGAATGTAAATGCACTCACACACAAATACATACATGCACACACTTGCATGCTTATAACACACATGCACACACATGCATACACACACATGCGCAAGCACATGCATAAATGCAAATGCATGCACACATGCACACACTATATGTGCATACTCACCCACATGCACACACACACGTCCATGCACATATACATGCACATGAGCAGGCATGCACATATTCATCCATAGACAATCGAACACACAATGATACACACAAATGCATGCACATTAACACTTATACACATGCACACATATGGGCACATACATGTAAAAATCCTACACACACATGCATGCACACACGTATGCACATGCACATGCACTCTCACATGCACACACACACACATGAACACATATGTAAACATGCACACACGCACACACATAAGCACAAACATATGAGCACACCCACCCACACACACATGTACACATGCACACATGCACACCAACATATACACACATGCACAGACACATACACAACTGCACGTTCACACACATTTACATGAGCACAGATGCATAGACACATAGATGTACACATACACACATGCACATACACATACTCTCGTGTACAAAAAATAAATGGATGCACACACGTACACATACAATGGCACAGTCACACTTACAAGTGCTTGCACACATAGACAAATGCATAAGCACACAAACATATGCACACACACAAATAGAGACACACACGAAATCACACATAAAAAACATGTACACATGCATATATGCACATGCACACATACACACACATACATGCACACATGCACAAAAACATGATCATGCACACATGAACACACACACACAAGCATGTACACTTGAAACACATGCACACACAAGCACACACTTGCACATATAGACACACATTCACACACATGCCCTTGCACACACACACACACATCTGTAAACACAAAAACATATGTGCACAAGCACACATACATATACACACACACAAACATGGATGCATTCATGCATGCACATGTACACACACATGCCTACATAGGCACACATGTATGAACACTTGCTCATAAAAATATGAATACACACACACTCACTAACAAGCACATGTGCACACAAAAACACACTAATGCACAAAAAAACACACACACAAGCACATATGCACAATGCACACACATGAACATGTAAATACATGCACACACATATTGACAATTACATAGATGCTTGCACATATGGACGGACGCATGCACACGCACATGCATGCACATAAGCACAATCACATACACAAATACATGCACAAATGCACACACACATGATGTCACACACGTGCATACACACCCACACAATCACACACTTGTGCAAGCATGCCCACACAAACTTGGCACACACATGCATGCCTGCACATGACAACACACACCTATTCACATGATCACATACATGTGCACACGCATATGTGCTTGCTGTACACTTACATGCACACACACACACTTACACCCATGGACACACTCACATAGAAAAGCATGCATGCACTCACATTGATGCTAAAATACACACACATGCACAAAAAACACATACACACATGCACAAATATTGCACATAGCTTGACACACACACACACGAATACATATGCAATCACACCTATGCGAACAAAATGCACCCATGAACACGTAAAAGCATGTATGCACACACTCACACACACATGAACACGTGCACACATGTACAAGCATACACACAGACACACAACAACACACATCTA
This sequence comes from Vanilla planifolia, assembly GCA_023846275.1. Taxonomy (NCBI): domain Eukaryota; kingdom Viridiplantae; phylum Streptophyta; class Magnoliopsida; order Asparagales; family Orchidaceae; genus Vanilla; species Vanilla planifolia. The sequence goes on from JAIUJO010000283.1 coordinate 627,993, forward strand.
TTCACAGAAGCACACACACGTGTGGATGCATGCACGCACACACATATGTGGTTACTGTACACATACATGCACACACACATATATACATGCATGCACATATGCAAAAGCATACGTGCACCCATGCACACCCACACATATGAATGCACACACATATGCACGCATGCACATGCATGACACACCAATGCAGACATATGCACAGAAATACAATGCATGCACACATACACACAAGATAGACAAACAATACACACATACACAATTGAATGCACATAACTTTACACAAAGACTTGGACACACATACAATCACATTCACATTAATGAACATGCACATACAAACATGTACAATCATTCATGTACACACACATACACATGAACATGTGTTCATATGCATAAGCACATACATGCAAAGACACACACAAGTACCCACACGAACATGCCAATGCACACATGCATCCACACATCCTGTGAACACAAGTTGGAGCACACACATGCATATACACACGCATGCTCATGCACACATGCATAAACAACACACACATGCTCACACCTACATAACGCACACACACACACACACACACACTCAATCATGTTGCACTAATGCATATGCACATGCACAGACACAGATCTGCACATGCACACATGTAGGTAGATATCCACAACCACTTCAACAATCACAGATACAATCATGCTCACACATAATGCATACGAACTGCACACATGCATACACACACTTGCATACACACACACACATACTAATGCACATGCTCACACACATACACTCAAGCACACAAAGGCATACACACGATCATATATGCACACAAACACGTACACTCATACACACACACACACCTATACACACTTATGCCCACACAAATGCACACACACAAACAAATGGACACTTACATGCATGCACACATAAATGAAAACCCAACCACACATGCACACATAAACATGGCCACACATGCACATGAACACATGCACACACACATGCACACATGCACATACATGTGCACACTCACACAAATATGTGACCACACATACAAGAACATACATATTGACATAAACACATAGACACACATGCACACAATCACATACACTTATACTTAAATGCATAGACATGTTATACATACCCACACACATACACACACATGTTAACTTACATGCTTGCACAACTCACTCACATACACATGCCCTCAGACACACACACAAGCATGTATGCACACATACAGACACACACACACACACACTTGTACTTAAGCACACATATGTAGAGGAACATACATATGCATAGGCATACCAATGCACACACATGCAAATTCATGCGCATATATGCATATACAAATGCACATGCAAACTCGTATGCACATGCATGCCTACACACACATGGACACAAACACACACATGCACACTCACACACATGTGCACACACATGTATAATGATATGCACACAGAAACACACACTTAAAAACACAAATGTGCACACTTGCACACACATATGTAGACATACACATGCAAACACACACAAACCACACACACTAGCATGCCCACTCACACACCAATACACAAACATGCACATACACACACACATGCAAACATAAATATATGCATACACACACATGCACTCAAACATGTCCACACACATATGCACATAAACAAATATACACTAATGCACACAAAGACTCACATACACAAGCATGCACCCATGCAAACATATGCACATGCACAAGCATATAAGCACATGCTTGCACCCGTGCACACAAACGCACATAAACTCATGCACAGACATACACAGACACACAAACTCGATCACACACACACATATGCATACATACAAATGCATAGGCACATGTATAGGTACACACACACATACATACACACAAGCACATATGTGTATAGACATACACACACACACCTATGCACATATGAATAGACACACACATGCAAGCATACACACACGTGAATACACATTGACACACACACAACCATGCATGCATGCCCACACTCTCACATGCACACATGCACATGCACATGCACATGCCGATGCACACATAGACACACACCCAACCATGCACACATGCTTACACACTCGCATGCACATGCACGCATAGACACATGCACACATGCACACACACACACAAATGAACACTCATAAGACCAAAGGCACACATATACAAACACTCATCCATGCACACACACCTAGGCATAGACATGTATACCCACACACACACACAAACACATGGATGCGTGCACACATGAACAAGCACATATGCTTCAAGGTGCACTCACTTATGCAGGAATGTAGAGACATGCACATGCTTGCATATAGAAGAACAAACATACAAACACACAAATACATGCACAAACACACACACATAAATATATACACACACATGCATACATACACACATACATACACACACACACACACACACACACACATACAAAGAAGCCCATACACACACTTATGTGCACTGATGCACACACATAATCACACAAATGCACACAAACAAAGACATGAACACATAAACAAGCATGCACATAGACACACATAGAGAAACACACATATACATAGACATTGCACACACATGCAAAAATGCATGCACATATGCACATAGATATGCACAAATGCCCACACAAACACATGCATGTACACAGACACATGGAAACCCATGCACACATGCACACATGCATAAACCAACATGCTGACACACACACACACACACACTAACATGTATGCACATGCCAAACATGCATATGCACACACACCCATGCACACAGACACATGCACACACATCCATGTATAGATACATATACAACCACACTTGCACACACAAATGCACACATGCACACACATGGGCACATGCACACAAATGCACACAAACACATTCACACACATATGCATGCACACACACACACACTCACACATGAACATCCACAAAAACACATGAACACACACAAAAGCAAACACATGCACTCACACATGAACACAAACACATATGCACTTATGTGCAAATAAAACACACACACGCACATACACATACACATACACAAACACATACACATACACACACACATACACACAAATGCACATGCACACACATTTGCAAATGCATATGCAAACACGAGCACAAACATGCATATAGACACATAGGCACACTAGCCTACAAATATAAACACACACACACATGAGCACATGCATGCACATAGACTCACAAACATGCACACACACACACACATGCACACATACGCACACACTCACATGCACTTGTGCATACATGTGTCCATGTGCACTAACACAAGCACATGCACATATATGAACTCATGTACACACACATGCACATGCCCCCTACACACATGTATGTGCATACACATGCACACATACATAAGCTTCCATGCACATACATACAACTCACCACACACACCCATGCACATTCCTTCAAACACGTTCACACACGCATCTGCACATGCCCTTACACGCACATACACAAACCCTCACCCATGAATACCCACACATACAAATACACACACAGGCACAAATGCATATGCATGCACACACACATAAATGCATGCACTTGTACACACACTTATGCAAACATACGTATATATGCACACACACAAACTAGAAGACATAGGAACAAAACACGTACATGCACAAGCACATACATGGAAAATAGGAACATGTGCACGAACAGACACACTCACACACATATAAATATACACAAGCATGTTGTTACATGCCTACATGCAAACACACAACCACACACATACACACAAAGACACAAATACACATGAACACAAGCACACACACTTACACACACATGCACATAGAAGTAGATGCACATACACACATGTACTTGCATAGCCACACGCATATGCTTGCACACACACATGCAACCATACACATGCATCGATAAACACACAAACACACTTCACACACACACACACACTTGAACACATCCACATATGCACAAGCACACACATGCACATGCACACAAACAATCACACGCATGCACACAATCACTCTCACACCTACACACACATTTATGCATATAGGAACGTACATGCATACATGCACACACATGTATGCACAACACACGCACATGCACTAACACAAGCATGTGCATGCTCAAACATGCACACAAGCACACACACACAATGAGTAGCACACAAACTCACACATGTACAATCTTGGACACATGCACCGGCATGCACATAACTAGACATGCACACACAAATACATGCACACACAAATGCTCACATACACAAACAAGCACACACATGCACACACACATGTATGCAGAACTCACATGCATAACCACAAACACTCACACCCATGTGCACACACATACATGCATGAATGTGCAATGCAACCATGCACAAACACACAAACACTCATAATCACATGCATGCACACAAAAGCATGCATGTAGATACACACCCACACACACACCCACACACACACACCCACAACTATACACACACACAAACAAATATGCACACAAACACACAGACACACATGTGTATACACACACATGCTTATGTGCGTTGCACACTCACAAACACACACGCACACATTCACACATGCACACACACCCCCACACATGCCGACACATATACAAACACTTGCATACACATGTACACATTCACCAAAGCACAAACATGCACTTGCACATAAATACACATGCATGTACCAATGTACACACTTACAAATGCACATATAGACACATGCACCTACACACGTACACACTTAGATGCATATACATAGGAGGACACACATACAAATGCACACATATACACATGTATGCACAAGTAAATAAACATACGCATGCACACATGCACCCACATGCACACCCACACTCACACACACATGCACACACACATACACATTAGAGCGTGCTCATATACAAATGCACACACATGCATATGTACATGCACCCCATACTTGCAAACACACAAGTGCATAAACATATAACCATGCACGTACACACACGTCACATGAATAAAAATATGTACATGCACACACACACAAATACAAACATGCACATATACAACAATGCACATGCACACACATAATCATGCACACACGCACACATGCCCACACGTCCACACGTCCACACTCTAACACTCACCTGTACATAGACGTGTAGAAACCTACACATTAGCATTTTAACCCAAACATGCACACACATGCTCATGCACATGAATATGCACACACAAATACACACCCACACACAAGCACACACACACCCATGCACACACGTATGAACACATAGGCTCACTCACAAATGGCCACACACACACACACATGCACACATACAAACAATTGCACATGGATGCACACATGCACAAATACATATACGTATAAACGTACAAGAATAAACATAAAAAAACATACTTGCATGCACACATGCATTCACATATGAACACACATGCATGCACACACATACATTCATACATGCATGCATACACACATTCACACACATGCACATGGACATGTGAGAAAACACATGTGCATACTCACGCACCCACACACTCGCACAAACATGAATGCACAGACACAAGCATACAAAATCATGCACTCACACACACAACACACATACACACACAAGCACTTAGACATACACACATGCACGTACATGCACTATGCATAAAAAATTATACACACATGCTCATACATGCACATGTGCTCGTATGCATATGCACAAAATAACACACATAAATGCAACATATGCATATACACACACAAACACTATCACACACATAATAGCACATACACATGCACACATACAAACAATGAACACACACATGTACACAATAGCCCACACACACTCACACACCCATATACACACACACACACACATATACATGCAAAATCACACTTGTACTCAAACAACCATCCTCACTCACACACATGTGCCCGTATGGACATATGCACACACATGCTCTCTCATATATACAAAGACATACACACACAGACTCACAAACACCAACACAAGCCCAAACACAAGAATGTAGAGGCACAAACTCATACACACACAAGTATAGTCATGCACATGCATAGACACATACACACACATGTGCAAAAACACACACACACACCTAAACATACACATGCACACACACACATGCATGCACATGCATGTGCACAAACCTACGTAGATGCAAAATGCACATGTGCTCACACACCATTATCCACACCCATGCACATGCACACATGTTTGCACACATCACAAATAAAAATGCACATGCATGTATACACATCCACACTAATGTAAAAAAGACACATGCAAACACGAATACATGCATGTACGCACACACACATGGGCTCATAGGCACACACACAAACACCCACAAACCACACACATGTCCACACAAGCACTAACAAACACACACATGCACATGCATACATATAAACATAACACACCTATGCACACCCAAGCACACACACACACATGAAAACACACATACACTCATGTGCATAACAGTGCACACACATGCAGGCACATGCACACATCTAGGCACAAACACACATATACACATACACACATGTTCAAACATGCACACATGAATGCACAACGCACATAATTTCATAAACATGCATGTGAAAACTTACACACATGAACACAAGAACATGCATGCACGTGCACATAAGCATACAAACATTCATGTATGAAAGTAAGCACATACACACCCATACACATAACTACAAACATGCACACATGCACACATTCACACACACAAACATGCATGCATGCACACCTTCATACACAAACACATACGTGCAGGTAAGCACATGAACTCCCACACATACTCATGCCTATGCACACACATACACATACATGCATATAAAAATATGCACAAACAAAACCACATGTGCACAATAACACCCATGCACATAAACACACAAGCACACGCACATGTGTACGCACACAAGCAAGCATGCATACACTCACACACACACACATACAACCACATGTATAGATAAACACGTGAATATATGAATATGTAGATAGACAAACACATGCATGTACACATGCACAGATGTCACACACACATACACACACACACAAACATGCACATGAACACACACAAAACATGCCCATGCACACACACGCTCTCTCTCACACACACACCCACGTGCCACCACACACAATCATAAGAAAACAAACTTGCACATGCACTGCACAGACTCACTCACACAATTATAAAGAGATCCATGAATAAAAGGATAATCGATACTTACATACACACATACACATGAGATAAAAACACATGCATGCTCAAATACACACACATGTGTGCACACACCGTCACACACAAAAAATGCACACCTATACACATAAGCACAAACACACTCACACGTGTATATGCATGTGCACTCAAAAGCACACATAGACTTGCTGATGCACACACATACACACGTAAAAACATGCATGTGCACACACACAATCATGCACACAAATAGACATGTTCACACATATATGCACATACACACATACACATGCACATCCACACACAAGCATGTAGGAACACAAGCACATACCAAAATAAATACACATATGCATGCATTCACACACACATGCATATTAACCAGCATTGAACACATGCACATACACATGCAAGAAAATACTTGCACACGCATATATGCACACATACATACACATGCACACACACTAATACACACATTCACATGCACTCATGCATACACATAGACATAAATATGAACGTTCACACACATTTGCACATATGCACACACAAACATGCATGCACAAATGCACACAAGTATTTGCTTACCCATAGACATGCAAGTACACACAAATGCACATGGACATGCACAAGAACACACACACAAACATGCATACACCTTTGCACAAACATGTACACACTTGCATACACACTTGTATAGACATAGAAATGTGTAGGGATACATGTATACACATTGGAAGAGACACACCTGTGCACCTACAAACACAAATTATTTTGTATGCATACACAAACGAACCCACACATCGTAAGACATACACACATATACATGCATGCACCCACACACACACACACATGTGCATGCATGCACACACACAGACACAAAGACACATGCACGCATACCCATGCCCACACATATAACCCCCTCACATGTATGCAAATACACACACACATACAAACACACGTACACAGCAACACACTAACACCCACACACATGTACGTAACCATAGGCTTGCACACACCTAGACCCATAAACGCACACAAGAACACATGCACATGCACACACATGAACACATGAGCACACACATTTGCACACCTGCACACACAAGAGCACACACACATGAAAACATATATACACGCATGCTCATAATTGCACACACACATGCAGGAACATAGACGCATGTAAGAACACGTACACAGACACATACATACACATTCATACAAGCACACACACAAACATGGTTGCACAACACACACAACTACATAAAAATACATACACAAACAAATGCACAAATGAACACAAGAAAATGCATGCAAGCATACACAAGCACACACACAAACATACACATATTTCTAGATGCACAAATACACACACAAACATGCAAATAAGCACATACACACCCACACACATACATGCAAATATGCACATATGCACAAATAAATGCACACACACACATGCTCAAATGTATACACACACATACACAAACACATGCCCACATAAACATGCACACACACCCTCATACACAAACACACATTCATATGCATAGTTACATACATCCACACCGACACACACTCATGCCCATGCACACAAATACACATAGATTCTCATAAATGCACGCAAATAGAATCATGAATGCACAATCACACCAATGCACACAAAGACACATGCAAATGCACACACGCGCACACATGAGCATACATACATGTATACACACACACATGTACAACCACATGCATAGATAGACATGTGCATCTACACATGTAAACAGACACACACAAATGCATAGAAAAACACATATGCACATGCATGTACAAACACACACATGCACACACACATACATGCACTCAAAGATGCACAAATACACATGCACATGCACACTCAAACACACACACATGCATACACATGTACACACCCATGCATGCACATGCACACCTACAAGCATGCACGCATGCTAAATCCCACACACTTTCAAAGACATGCATGCACACACACATATGTGAATCCATGTAAGCACATGTATAAGCACATAGACACACACATGCACATACTCACATGCACATGCTGAAGCAAACATGCATACATGCACTCAGTCAAATTAACATTCAAAGATGCATGTACACATGCACACAAAAGCATGCACATGTGAAGACATAGTCGCACATATACATGCATGTACACACACATGCACACAAACAAGCATAAATGCATGCATGCATGTGCACATGCACTCACACATGCATACACATATGCACACACACACATGCATAGATATGCACACATGCACACGCACTTACATGTGCAAACAAACATACACATGCTAGCACATGCACTTACACACACAAAATCATACATACACTTAAACACACAAGTGCAAGCACATGCACACATGCATGAACTTGTGCATATATGCACATGCTTATTTATGCATATACACACAGAAACACAAATACACACTTGTATGTACACACATCGACACATTTACATATATGTGCATACACACAAACACATGCATGTGCACACAAACATGTGAACAAACTTGAACAAGAGCACAAAAACATTGCCACAAACAGAACCACACATGTATCCAAACACATGCACTCAAGAGCACACACATACATACACACATATGTGTGCATGCACACACTAGAACACATTGGCACACACATAAGCAAATAGATGCATACAAACAAATGCATGTGGACTTGCACACACATGCTCTTATGGAGATGTAGACAAACATGTAAAATCACACATATGTACACGTGCACATGCACACATAGAAAACACATGCACGAAGATGTGTCTATATTTACACACACATGCACTCACGTACACGCACAAACATACACAAATGAACACACATAAGCACACACATAAAAGAATGCACACATTGCAACACACATGAACACACAAACATACACATGCACCCACTTACACACATGTGTTCTTGTGCCTCCCACACACATGCATACTCATCCCCTTCCCGTACATATATGCACATACACACACACACACATATAGACACTTGTACACATGCACATGCACTTAGAAAGACATATACGATTGCAAGCACACAGGCATGTAGAATACAAACACATGCATATACAAACACATACACATAGAGATGCACAAAGAAACACATGCACATGTAAAAGACCATGCATGCAAATACACACACATGTACACACATTCATATATGCGTACATTGGTGTGTGCCCACCCATCCATGCACTCACATACAACACACACAAGCATACACACTCACTAGCACACATACACAAGCATACACACACATGTACACACACACACATGCACACATGCATATGCACATATATTCACATACACATATACACCCACCCATCAACACTCTCACATAGCTAAACAGCTACACAAGCACACTCACACACACACATGCATGCAAACACACAGATAGACACACATAGACAGACACACATAAACACACATACATGTGCACACACCTCTGCATACTCACAACCACATGCTTGCCCAAACATATACACAAACAAGCACATACACATGCACATGCATAGAGACATAAATGCACAAACACAAATTATAGATGCATAACCATGTAGATGGATAACACACACAAATGCATATAGACATACAATCACATGCACATCAATGCAAACTTGCATGCACCCTCATGCACAAACACAACAATATAGACATAAACAGACACATTCACACATGCACACACACATGTACACCAACAAACACATGCACTCATTCACACACATGAGCACATGCACACATGCATGTACACGAACATATGCACAAAAGCATGCACACAGAGGAACACACATGTAAACAAACTTGCACATGTATACATATGCATCTACTTGCATGGATATGCACACCCACACAAATGTACAGACATACGAATTCATGGATAAATGAACACACGCATACATACACACACATGAACTCAAGAACACACCTATACATGCATAAAAACATACACACACATTCATAAACACAATCACTCAAATAATGGACACACACACATAAAAACATGGACATGAACATACACATGCACACACACACCCACACACAGTCAAACACATACACATGCATGTACACATGCACAAATACTCACAAACATGCACACTTAAATAAACACACACACATGCATATACACACTCTTACACCTGCACATGCATGAACAAGCACACACACATACATACACCCATGCACATGCAAAGGCACACACACACACAGGCTCACGGATATGTACACACACACATGTGCACAAAGATATGAACATGCATGCACACCCACACATGTGTAGGAAGCAAACACTAAAAAATTATAGATTCACACATGCAAATGCATGCACATACAAACACATGCACACATATATACAAATGCACAAGCACTTGGATACACATTTGCATGCATAGGCACCCACACACACATATGCAAATATACACACATATCTATATGCACACAAACACACTTACATGTGCATGTAGATATACACACATTTGAGCACGAACACACACACACATAAGCAACACATGCGCACACATTCAAATGCACACACATATACATGCAATCACACGTAGACAAACATACACAAACATGCACATGAATGGACTTGCTTACTGACACATATGCATGCACACGCAACATACACATACACACACACACATGAATTCATATATGTGCATATGCTCACACACATGCACAAATGCACAAACACATTAATGCATGCACATGTACACATTCACACAAACAAGTGCATGCACAAATATATGCCTACATAAATGTACCCACACACATGCACACACACAAAGTTTTATAAACACACAAATTTTAATGCATATACACATGCACACAGACAAATGTGTACATGTCCATATGCACACACACATACACACACACATGTAAAGACCAAAATAAATACACATGCATAGACATGCACATAGACACACATAGGCACCCAAACATACGAATGTACACTCACGTGAATGGTCAAATGAATATGTACACATATGTACATGCTTATCTATGCATGTACACATAGATATACAAATAAACAAGTGTATACACACCCACACAGACACATTTACTTACATGTGCATGCACTCACACACATGCACATTCACACATACATATGAACACATAAGAACAAGCACACACAATTTAGCCACACACATAAACACATAAAAAAGAGGAGAGGAATAGAAAAATATAGATGGAATTTTTATTTTTTTGGATGGAATTTAGGAACAAAATTTATTATTATTATTAATTTGCAAACTATTTTCATCAAAAGTGTATTCCAAAGGAATCAATCTTTAGTCTTATTTTTTTCATTTTCTCCTCGCCCACAACCAACCAAAAGGGGGAAGGGCCTTTCCCTTTTGGCCAGAACCAAAGAATAGACAAGAAAAAAACTAAAAGTGAGTAAGAATCTTTTATTTTTGAAACCTTATTGCTTTTTTGACTTTGGAAGAATTCAGACAAATCTTCCCTCAGAGTAGAAAAAAAACCTAAAAGGAGTCGAATGAAACAAAAATCTCATTTTCGGTTTTGAATTAGAGATGTTTAGAGATATTCATGAGAAAAATATTATCTAGTGGTTGTGAGGCCCCAATTCTTGACTGGAATGGGAAGTTAGTTCAATAAGTACAGAAAATTCGATAGAAATGATTTTTCCCATACGTTTGACTATAGCTAAAATTCTCGAATCGAGAGCCATTTGAAAATAAATAAAATAGTATGCTAAAGTATAAAGTATAAATTCCAATAAAATGAACCCAAACACACACACTCATAAGCAAACAAACTTAGACAAGCACACACATCCACACATGTGTGGGGATGCAATTACATGCACACACAGCATACACACATGAAAATAGATGCATACACACAAATGCATGTGCACTTGCACACACATGCTCGCATATGCACGTTGACACATGCAAAATCACACACATTTACACATACACATGCACACATAGAAAAACATACTCATAAATATGTGTCTGTATGCACACACATACAGGTACTCATGCACATACACACACAAACACAAATACACCTACATAAGCTTGCGCATAAAAGACACATGCACATAATTGAACAAAGTGCAAAGACACACACACACACACATATGCACACATACACAATTTTAGACATACAAGCACTCACACAAACAAACACATACATAAGCACACACATTCACACACAGGTGCATGTACATAAATACACATGTACAGGCACAAGCACCCAAATGCTTACACGCATAAACATGTTTGTAGATAGACGTGAAAACAAGCACTCACCTTCACACACACATGCACACAAACACAGACATATTGGTACCCATAAGAATATGCACACCTGCACAAGCACACCCACAAGTGCTCACACTCATATACACACATAAAAAAATGCATGCACGCACATACGTACTTACACACATGCATAAACATTCACTCTCACACACACACAAACAGATGTGCATGCACACATGCATACACATAAACATATAAATATACATATCCACACACATACGTAAGAACAGATGCATACACTCATAAACACATACACACACATGTGTGCACAAACACACACACATGCGCTTGGACACATGCATACATGCATACATGTATGCTCACACATATGCACATAAACACACATACGTACACCCACACACGAACACACGAACACACACACAGACACATGCATGCACAAATGCATGCATAAGACCATGCACACATCTTTACAAATGTGCATGCGTACAGACACACACACACGCACACGTACAAACACACAGATACAAGCATACCCACATACACACATGTTTATGCGAATATACACATACACCCATGCACTCACCCACATACACATGTGCATGCTTGGAGACACAACATTAAGAGTTGCACACACATAAATGCAAAAACATATGCACAAATACACACATACATAGACACACACATCCATGCATGCTTGCATGCATAAACATACACACGCACACACACATGTCATGCACATAGATAAACATGCACACTCCCATGTATACACAAGCACAATGATGCATACACATATGCACACATGAATTAACAGATACACAATCACACACACACACACAAGAACGTGCATGTACACGTATGAACTAACACAAGCACTTACACATACAATCACACACAAGCATTCACACATGTGCACACACATATAGCCACATGCTCTGACGCACACACATGCATACTACACCCATATCACATACTTCCACACACATGACTATGCATGTACACGAGTATACACAAGTGCACACCCACGTACATATAAACATACACATACAGATACACATACACATACAGATACAGATACACATACACATAAACATACACATACACATACACATGCACATACACATACACATACACATACACATGCACATACACATGCACATGCACATACACATGCACATGCACATACACATACACATACACATATACATACACATACACATATGCATATACATACACATACACATACACATGCACATTCACATACACATACACATACACATACACATACACATACACATACACATACAAATACACATACACATGCACATACGCATACACATACATCTACACATACGCATACACATACACATGTGCATACATATAAACAATACATATGCATACACATACACATACACATATACATATACACATACACATATACATATACATACACATACACATACACATGCACATACACATACACATACACATACACATACACATAAACATATACATACACATACACATACACATACACATACACATACACATACACATTCACATACACATACACATACACATACAATACACATACACATACACATACACATACACATACACATACACATACACATACACATACACATGCAAATACACACAAACATATGCACAAGAAAACATGCACAGCAAGATGCATACATGCATGCACTCATACAAATAAACTTGCACACACATATACGCATGCACACACCCATACACACCCTCCCACACACACCTACACACATCCATAGAAGCACAAACATGCACACAAACATGAACTAGTACATGCACATGCAAACACTTGTATATGCACACACACTCACATCCATGCTCACACACATACACACAAACATGCGTAGACACACATGAGGACAATAACACACGTACCCAAAAACAACCAAATACACTCATGCACACACAAGCACACACATACACAAACACATGCACACATGTACATATATTCTAATGCACGTAGAGGCACTCGTTCATAAATAACCTTACACACATATGCATGCACACATCTACACACCAACACACTTACACACACACAAACACACAAAAATGCATACACAAGCACACACCCACCCATATACATGCAAATAAATAGGCACACACACAAACACATGCACATAAACCCACAAAACACATGCCCTACCACACACTCATATACACACACACATGCACACATAAACATACACACACACACACACATACACACACACACATGCATAAACACATGCACACACACATACTTGTATACATGCATACCCACACACAAATAAGCAAACAAAAAACATGCATACAAATGCAAACAAGCACACACACTTGCAAACACATGCACATGCAAACACTTGCACATGCACACACACTCACATCCATGCTTTCACACATACACGTAAACATGCATAGACACACACAAAGACAATAATACACATACAAACAAATGACCAATGACACTAATGCACAAACATAAGTGCACAAATAGACAGACACCCACACATCCATGTACGTGCAAATACATGCAAATGCATGTAGAGGCACGCATGCCTACACACACACATATAATTACACACATGCATGCACACATGCACACACCCACACACTTGCACACACAAACATGCACATACATACATTCATACACTTGCATACACCCCACCATGCAAACTCTTAACTACGCATGCACACTTGCACACACACACACATGCACACAAACTCATACACCAATGCATATGCATGCATACAAACACATGCACACACACTTGCATGCACATGCACATGTATAAACACCCATGTGTAATCGCACAAACAAATTCCCATAAAATGCACCCATAAAAATTTGTATTTGTACATGTACATGCAAACACTCCCACATACACATGTACACATACACACATATACACTTGCATTCACATAAACACAAAACATTAGCACACACATGGGCATGCTCATGTACACACATGCACACAGACACACACATAGAGACATACGCACACTTGCACCTATGAACATACTCATACCCATATGCACAACATACATATACAAACATACACCAACACACATACATGCAAGCATACACACACAACTAATAATGCAAATATAGGCACCCACACATGCATGCATCCACATGTACACACACACATGCATGCACACAAGAATGTTCACACACACACACACTCACAAAACCACACATGTAGGCATAGACACACAATCACATGCAAACATACACAAATACTTGCACACACACACACACACAGATTCACACATGCTTGCTTGCACACACACATGTATGCACAAGCAAATGCACACAAGCACATATGAACCACCCAAAAATGTAAAAGAAACATCACACATAAGCACACATATATGCACATGTACACAAGGACACGTTCGGGCACAAACACATGCACACATAAACAAATGTGTGCACATGCTCACTGATATTCATACATGTGCCCATGCCCACTCAAATAGATACACAGAAACACATGCACATATAAGCACCATCTCACACACATAGCAACACACACACAAGTGCACACGTACATGAGCACAAATATACACACACACATACCCACACATACATGCATGCACACATAAACACACATATGTAGACAAATGCAAACATGTGCATGCACACATTGACACTCAGATGCACTAGTAGACACATGTGCTCAGATAAGTTCATGAACATATGCACACACATGCGTCGACATAAGCACACACAGTTGCAAACACAGACAGACACAAGCAAAAAGGCATGTAGAAAGAAATGAATGCACACATGTAGTCACACATGTACAATCACATACAAGTACATGCACATGTGGACACACACATACGCATCAATACACACACATGTGCCAGTATGCACATACTCATGCACATGCGTAAACACACACTTAGACACAAACTCACACATGCACACACACACATAATAAAACCCACACACACCCACACACACGAAGACACACATACACTCACACATAGATATACTCACACACAATCACACATAGACTCACACATATACAAGCATGCACATGTACACACATGCATGAGTGTGCACTCACACAACTATAGATACACTTTAACACACTCTCATAAACACACACACACAAACACACAAACCAACACAAATGCACACACACATATATACAAATGCATGTAGGCATAGACATGCATGTACACAAACACACAAATGTACACAAATGCATGCACACAACATTGCACAAACTCGCACACACACACACCAACCAATAGACACACAAACATTCATAAGTACACACACATGCACACAAACACATACATACACACATGCAACATGCATATATGGATGCAAATTCAAGCACTTGCAACATGCACATGCACAACCATACACATGCACACATACGCATGTAGAACATACTCAAACATGTACAGACATGTGCATACATAAAGACAACACACATTACCACACAAAGCACACACACACACAAGCACACACATGCACATACATACAAACACACACACAAACTCACATAGACCAATAAACATGCACCCATCCATACACACACCAACACACATGAAAATGGACACGCATGCATACAAATTCATACACACACCCGCACACACACAAGCACATATAAACATGAATGCACACACAAACACCCACACACACAACCACACATACATGCACATGCACACACCCATGCACACATACTCACAGACACACACTTGCACTTTCACACACATGTACACAAAAATGCACAGTCCCACATATACATAAATTATGCAAACACACACGCACATAGGTAGATGCAAACACAAATGCACATGAACATGCAAACACATGCACATCCAAACTCTCACTTGTATCTATATCCACACACATGCATGCATAAATATACACACATGACCACAAACACAAATACACACACATGCATACACTCGTGCACACACATGAACTCATGCACACATATGTGTGCATATAAATGCACACATGCAAGCACATATGCAAATGTACATACATGAACACAAGCACACACATACATACAAATGCACACACACAACCCCTCACACATGCATGTGCATACACATACATACGCATGCACCTGTATATATACACATTCATGCACACACATAGATGCACACAAACAAACACATGGTCATGTACACCCACACACACATGCTCACACATAGACACTCAGATGCACTAGTAGACACATGTGCTCAGATAAGTTCATGAACATATGCACACACATGCATCGACATAGGCACACATAGTTGCAAACACAGACAGACACAAGCAAAAATGCATGCTCAAAGAAATGAATGCACACATGCAGACACACATGTACAATCACATACAAGTACATGCACATGTGGAGACACACATACGCACCAATACACACACATGTGCCAGTATGCACATACTCATGGACATGCGTAAACACACACTTAGACACAAACTCACACATGCACACACACACACACACACATAATAACACCCACACACCTACCCACACGAAGACACACATACACTCACACACAGATATGCTCACACACAATCACACATAGACTCACACATATACAAGCATGCACATGTACACACATGCATGAGTGTGCACTCACACAACTATAGATACACTTTAACACACTCTCATAAACAAACACACACAAACACACAAACAAACACAAATGCACACACCCACACATATACAAATGCATGTAGGCATAAACATGCATGTACATAAACACACAAATGTACACAAATGCATGCACACAACGTTGCACAAACTCACACAAACACACGAACCCATAGACAAACAAACACTCATAAGTACACACATGCACACAAACACATACATACACACATGCAACATGCATTTATACATGCAAATTCAAGCACTTGCAACACACACATGCACAACCATACAAATGCACACATACGCATGTATTCACACTCAAACATGTACAGACATGTGCATACATAAAGACAACACACATTACCACACAAAGCACACACACACACAAGCACACACATGCACATACATACAAACACACACACAAACTCACATAGACCAATAAACATGCACCCATCCATACACACACACCAACACACATGAAAATGGACACGCATGCATACAAATTCATACACACACCCGCACACACACAAGCACATATAAACATGAATGCACACACAAACACCCACACACACAACCACACATACATACACATGCACACACCCATGCACACATACTCACAGACACACACTTGCACTTTCACACACATGTACACAAAAATGCACAGTCCCACATATACATAAATTATGCAAACACACACGCACATAGGTAGATGCAAACACAAATGCACATGAACATGCAAACACATGCACATCCAAACTCTCACTTGTATCTATATCCACACACATGCATGCATAAATATACACACATGACCACAAACACAAATACACACACATGCGTACACTCGTGCACACACATAAACTCATGCACACATATGTGTGCATATAAATGCACACATGCAAGCACATATGCAAATGTACATACATGAACACTAGCACACACATACATACAAATGCACACACACAACCCCTCACACATGCATGTGTATACACATACATACGCATGCACCTGTATATATACACCTTCATGCACACACATAGATGCACACAAACAAACACATGGTCATGTACACCCACACACACATGCTCACACATAGACACTCAAATGCACTAGTAGACACATGTGCTCAGATAAGTTCATGAACATATGCACACACATGCATTTACATAGGCACACATAGTTGCAAACACAGACAGACACAAGCAAAAATGCATGCTCAAAGAAATGAATGCACACATGCAGACACACATGTACAATCACATACAAGTACATGCACATGTGGACCCACACATACGCACCAATACACACACACGTGCTAGTATGCACATACTCATGGACATGGGTAAACACACACTTAGACACAAACTCACACATGCACACACACACACACACACAATAACACCCACACACCTACGCACACGAAGACACACATACACTCACACACAGATATGCTCACACACAATCACACATAGACTCACACATATACAAGCATGCACATGTACACACATGCATGAGTGTGCACTCACACAACTATAGATACACTTTAACACACTCTCATAAACAAACACACACAAACACACAAACCAACACAAATGCACACACACACACATATACAAATGCATGCAGGCATAAACATGCATGTACATAAACACACAAATGTACACAAATGCATGCACACAATGTTGCACAAACTCACACAAACACACGAACCCATAGACACACAAACACTCATAAGTACACACATGCACACAAACACATACATACACACATGCAACATGCATTTATACATGCATATTCAAGCACTTGAAACACACACATGCACAACCATACACATGCACACATACGCATGTAGAACACACTCAAACATGTACAGACATGTGCATACATAAAGACAACACACATTACCACACAAAGCACACACACACACACACATGCACATACATAGAAACACACACACAAACTCACATAGACCAATAAACATGCACCCATCCATACACACACACCAACACACATGAAAATGGACATACGCATGCATACAAATTCATGCACACACCCATACACACACAAGCACATATAAACATGAATGCACACGCATGCACACACAAACACCCACACACACAACCACACAAACATGCACATGCACACACCCATGCACACATACTCATAAACACACACTTGCACTTTCACACATGTACACAAAAATGCACAGTCCCACAAATACATAAATTATGCAAGCACACATGCACATAGGTAGATGCAAACACAAATGCACATGAACATGCAAACACATGCACATCCAAACTCTCACTTGTATATATATGCACACACATGCATGCATAAATATATACACTTGCACACAAACACAAATACACACACATGCATACACTTGTGCACACACATGAACTCGTGCACACATATGTGTGGATATAAATGCACACATGCAAGCACATATGCAAATGTACATACATGAACACAAGCACACACATACATACAAATGCACACACACAACCTCACACACCCTCACACATGCATGTGCACACACATACACACGCATGCACCTGCATACATACACATTCATGCACACGCATAGATACACACAAACAAGCACATGGTCATGTACACCCACACATATGAATCCATTCATACAAAGGCACGCATAACATAGATAACATTCACATACTCATACATAACTATGCATGCAAACATATAGACACAAAAACACACACACACACAAACTCATACACATATTTACATGTATACAAATACATATGCACACCAATGTACATACACACACATGCACACGCATGCTTACACGCACATGTGTGCATTGATATTCATGCAAGCACACACACACACACACATACCTACATTAACAAATGTGGGCATGCACACACATGCACACATATAATCATGCATACACATATAAACACATGCACATACACAAACACATACAGACAGGCACATAGGCATATGTACATGCACCCACTCACACATATACGAACACACACATTAACATGCATATGCACACACAAAATCACTCACAAACACATGTACATGAACACTTACAAGTTGATGCACACATGCACCCCACACATGCATGAACAAGCACACACATACATTCATACACAATAGTATGTGCATACATATACACATGCATGCACAAGCACACACACACACACATCTAAACACATGCACACACATATGTTCACACACGCACACCTATGTACACAGACACACATAATCACACAAACCCACATACACACATGTGGATTCATATAGACAGCCATATGCAAACACATAAACATACATAAACAATCATGCATATGTCAATACACACAAACCCAAACACACTCATACATACTAACGAACAATGCAAATTTGCACCCACATACACAGACAAATGCATAGACACACAAATGTATGCATGTGCGCATGCACACACACACACACACCAACACAATTCCCTTACACAAACTATAGGCACACAGGCAAGCTTGCGTACACACACAAATTCACACACATTTATGCAGATACACATGCATAATTATAGTCACACATACACACCAACACACATACATGCACACACACATTGGAATATGCATACACACATGCAAACACACACACATGCAAGCATATGTACACACAGATGCATGCACACGCACATACACACATAAGCACACAAACTCACATGAGCCTGTACACACACACATGTACGAACTTACACATATGAGTGTGCAGCATGCAAAAGTTTGCTTACACAAGTGTGTGCACACACGAACACATGCCCAATCTCACACATTCATACTTACAAACATAGATGCATAGGGAGACACATAGAAACACACATACACACATCCAAGGACACTCACATATGCACACAAATATAGACACACATACACACAAACCCACACAAACACCTAAACCCACACCCACACATGCATGAACACATGCACACATGCATGCACTAATACACGCATGCATGCATTAAGCACACGTGCACATGTGCACAACCTAAACACATAAGAACACACACGCATGCATGCATGCACCCTCATATAGATACATGCCATACATGGATGACAAGCTCACACCTATGCCCAGACTCTAATATACAATCACACATACACACAAGCACATTCAACATACATACACAAGAAACACACACATGCCCACACACACATAGACATGTGTATGTGTGTGTGAACATGCATGCATTCATACAAGCACACAGTCATACCCACTCACAGACATTCATTCGTATGCATGAAAATGCATGCATGCATGAATGCTTGCACACATGCTCAAATCCATACATACACAAGAACACATAAACATATAAATATACATACACCTACTCAAACTCATACCCACATGCACACACACTCATGCACATAATCACATTCATATGAACACACACATGGACACATAGATGCACATTCTTACACACACACACACATATACTCATACTCACAATGCACAGAAAGGTACACACATGCACACAAGAAAATGCATGCACATACAAATTCTTATTCATACAAATGCACATACACATGAAAACAAAAAATACATATACACATACATACACATATATGAAAGCACAGACACACACACAAGTAGATATGCACACACACAGACACACGAATGCACATACATGCTCACATGCATACACATGCATGTATTCCCACATGCAAGCATGCACACACCCACATGCATACACATAAGCACACACATAGACACACACATGCAAACAAATTCACACAAATGCAAACACTCACACATGTACACACACAAACATGCTCAAACACATCCACTCACATGAACATGTGCAGCCATGTAGACAAATGCACCCCCACACACATACACTTGCACACATAGAGATGCACATTCCTAAGCATACACGTACATAAACAAATAGGGATACAAATATGCAAATACACATGCAAACACACGAATGTACTCGCACACGCACACACAAATGCACACGCATGTACACAAACATGCATACATAATTACAAATGCACACTCATGCACTAAAACATATGCATACACACATGCACATATACACACACACACGTGTAGACTAGCACTCACACGTGCACAAAAAAAGCAAAAGCATGCACAAGTGCATAGAGACCCACACACACAAATACACGTAAATATCCACACATACCAACACATCCACCTAAACAAACTCAAACATGCATACTAAAATACACAAATAAGAACACACACAAAAAACACACACCGATACACAAACACACATACAAGCAGCCACATACACATGAAAGCACATATGCACACACTCTTGAACACACATACGCACACACACATGTGCACAAAAATGCATGTACATACACACACAAGCATACTCTCACATATATAAATATGCACATCCACACACACCTATGTGCACTTTCAGATAAGCATATGTGTTCATGTATACACATGTATACAAGCACACATGCATGCATGTACACACACACTGCAAAAAATACAACCTGACACACATTCATGCACAAACACACTTGGTCGCATGCACATACACACATAAGCTGTTATACACACATGTGCACATACACACACACACACACATACATGCTTACACACATGCACCTGCATGTAGACACACAACTGTAGATAAATGTACACACATGCACATGCATAGCCACACATACACATCCATGCACACAACCACACTCGTGCACCCATAAGTATAAACATGCATGCACACTTACACACATTTGAACATACTAGCACATGCACATGCACACACATGCACATATACTAACACATACAAGCATAAATACACATGCACATACACAGACATATAGGCACATGCACACACATGCACACATACATACAACACACACACACGTATGCAGAGCTGACAGAAACGTGAGCTAGCATATGCACATACACACATGCACACCTACTAACATATGCACAAATGTACACATACAAATACTAACACAAACATATGCACATGAACATAAGCACACACACATGCACCCACACATACACAAGGACATTTGCACACACCTACACAAACACAATCATACATATGCACACATGTATACATACACATGCAAACACACGTGCGCACATGAACGCAAACACTCACACACTTACACAAAAACATGCACACAAATGCACACAAATGCACACAAACACACACACACACATGCACTTTTGCACTTGCCCACTCCCACACATAAATATGTACACACACACATGCACCCACTTCGTGCACACACACACAAACATGCATAAGTGCACATACAAAAATACATAAAGGCACACACATAAGTGCATAAACATGCACAAACACACTTAGACACATGTATGCACATGCATGCACACACACATGCATACACACACATATAACCACACTCACACATGCAAACAACCAAGTATATACACATAGTTAGATGTATAAGAACACATAGCACGTGTGCACACACACGCACACAATAACCAATATATGCACAAGTGCACACATATGCACACACATACACATGCACTCGCATAATTACACAAGCACATGCATGCATAAACAAACATACATATCTTCATAAACAAACACAAACATGCACATACATACATGCATCTGAACACAATAATGCACACATAAATACACAAAAAAACCCATGTATGCACTCACACAAATGCCACACATGCACACACAAATGTACTCACATGCACACATAAATGGACATACATGCACATATACTCACACACACATGCTCAGACCCACACATACTGTCACACACATAGACATGCACGAACACACACCCATGCATGCACACATATACACATACATGCCCAGAAGCTCACATGCATGCGCATAGCCATACATGTGTGCATACATTTTGACACATGCATACACACACACACACATGTATGTGTGAATTTATGTACTCCTAAGAATACAGGAACACACACATACATGCACATGCACATGCACATGCAAACATGCTCACACACAGTCACACACACAAATATATACAAATGCACACATGCACGCACACATCTACAAACATAAAGACCCACATAGACACTCACACATACACATCAGCATGCACACACAAACATACACAAAGATATGAATACTCTTAGGTATACACAAGTGCATAGACACACCACACACACACTCATGCACATGCACACACACATACACATATACACACTTGCACATGCACACAAGCTCACACATGTACATACATGCACAAAAGCATGCATTGAACCCCCATGTACACACTCATGCATGTAGACATACACACACACACACAACCACAGGCACACATACAAACATAGTTAGACACATACATACGTAGACACAAAAGCGCACGCATGATCATGCACAAAAACATGTACACACATGCATGAACACATGCACATGCACACACACACAAGAACACATGTGCATACAATCACACATATGCACACATGTATGACACATGCACACAGATGCAAGCTCACGCACACACATGCACACATGCACCCATATATACATGCATGTGTGTTAGCGACACTCACTAGTGCACTTGCACACACATACTCACAAGCACACACACACACACGAACACTCACAATCACACTAGCCCAAACACACATGTGCACATGTGCATTCATACACAAATGCCTATATACATGCACATACACCTGCACGATCGCACAAACACAAACCCCTTAAAACACACAACTGCATGCGCACATGCACAAACATAGAGATGCACACATGCATCTTCACGCAAAAAACCCATGAACACATGCACACACATAGACACACAAACACACACATATAGATGCACATACATGACACATGCACACACATAGACATTTACATATACATGTGTATAGCTACTTATATAGATGGATAAATACACACACACATATATGTATATATATGCTAGGACAGACACACACATACACACTTGCACTAACAGACACATACACATAGAAACACACTTACACATGCATACATACTTGCCAAGAGAAAACGTGCACACTCATGCATACAAATAAAAGAAAGTATACAAAATGTACATGTGCACACGCATGTAGACACACACAAACACTCCCACCCATGCTCACATACACACCCTCACACATAGTATATATGTGTCAATGCATGTACATATAAGCAAACACACACACATGCACTCATACTTATATGCACATACACACACACAAATACACACATATATACACACACATATGCAAACACATGCCTACAAACACACACACACACATGGATGCATGCATACATGCACATGAATGCACGTGGACAAGCACGCATGCTTGCACTGATACACATTAACTAGAACACACACACACACATGCACACACACCCATAGACACCCATA
The DNA here is from genome assembly GCA_023846275.1 of Vanilla planifolia. NCBI lineage: Eukaryota > Viridiplantae > Streptophyta > Magnoliopsida > Asparagales > Orchidaceae > Vanilla > Vanilla planifolia. The sequence goes on from JAIUJO010000283.1 coordinate 655,504, forward strand.
TAAACATACACTAAAATACACACACATGCACATAGATGCACACATAAACATATAAACACACCCATGCACATGCATACACATGTAATCACACACACCATTAAAAGCATGCATAGAAACATGCACAAGTACATGCATGCATGAACATACACGTACACATCAAAAAACATGCATGCACACACACACACACTCACACACATCCTCATATACACACATGAAAGCATGCATAGATGCACATATAGACACACATACAGACATGACCATGCAAACATTTACACACCCACATGCACACACACATATGCAAACACACAATGACACATGTACACATGCACATATATACACACATGAAGACAAACATGCACACACATACACATGTACATAAACACACACACCCACCTACACACATGCATGCACACACCCAAACACTCACACACATGCACACATGCACACACAAAAATGCACATAAAACACGTTTTCTAACATATATGCATGCACATAGATGCAAACACTTACATGCATGCTTGCTCATGCACACATGAAAGAACTTATAAATAAGCACACACATGCGCCCCTGCAAATAGATACATACAAACACACACACATGAACACCTTTATGTAGAAAAATACATGAACATGTGTACCTATGCATACATGCACATGCATAAACAAATAAACACACACACATAGACCTACACACATATGCATGCATGCACCCATACGTCCAAGCACATGCAAACATTTACATGCATATCTATACACATGCATACATGTGTGCACATATGCACATATGCATGCATGTACAAAGATGCACACAAGTGCACCATAAAAACACTCATGCATAAACAAACATAGATGCACATGCATGTAATGCACTCACAAAAACAAGCACACACTCTCGTACAGACATGCATGTACACATGCCCAAGCACTCACACACATGGACAAGCATGCACACATGCAAGCATAAGCACACGCACGTAAACAAACACACACTTTTGCATACATGTATACACATACAAGCACAAGTAGACAAACATGTACACATACTAAAGTACATGCATGCACATGCACACACACACTCATACACACATAAGAACACAGCCACACAAAGACAAACAGATGCTCGTGCATACACAAACATATGTTCGTACACAGAACTAAACATGTGCATGCACATAGCTACACACACACCTACACACATACAATGAACCACACACCTATACACACAAGCACCAACAAACACACACATGCACATGCATACACATTAACATAACACAACTACATACACCCAAGAACACACACACATACAAATACACATACAATCATGCACACAATAGTGCACACACATGTAGGCACACGCACCCATCTAGGGACACATGCATACTTATACACACATGTACACATATGCACACATGGATGCACAACACATAATTTTATAAACATACATGTGCAAACACACACACATGAACACAAGAGCATGCATGCATGTGCACACAAGCATGTAGACACTCATGCATGCAAGTAAGCACATACACACCCACACACATACCTACAAACATGCATGCATGCACACACACACTTATACAAACATGCATGCATTCACACCTTCATACACAAGCACACATGCACAAGTAAGCACACGAACACCCACACATACTCATGCCTATGCACACACATACACACACGTGCACATAAAAACACGCACAAACAGAACACCACGTGCACAATAACACCCACACACATAAACACACAAGCACACGCACATTTGTACATGCACACAAGCATGCATGAATACACACATACAATCACATGTACAGATAAGCACATAAATATATAAACATGTAGACACACACACATGTAAAAAAACACACACACATGCATGTACACATGCATAGATGTCACACACACACACACACTAAAACATGCCCATGCACACACTCTCTCTCACACACACACACCCACATGCCACCACACTCACAATCACAAGAAAAAAACTTGTGCATGCATGTGCATAGACTCACTCACATATGGACAAATGGATCCATGAATAAAAGGATAATTGACACATACATACACACATACAAACGGGACACAAACACATACATGCTCAAATGCACACAAATGTGTGCACACACTATACATGGATGCACCCACACACACACATATGGATGCATTCACACACACAGACACAAACACACATGCATTCACACCCATGCCCACACATTCACCACCTCACACATATGCACACACACACACACATACATAAACACACACATAAACACACATGCACACAACCACACACTGACACCCACACAAATGTACGTAACCATAGACCTACACACACATGGACCCATAAAAACACACATGTGCACATGCACATGCACACACATGAACACATGAGCACACACATAAGCATACCTACACACACAAGAGCACACACACACACATGCAAACACATGTACACACATGCACACAATTGCGCACACACATATAGGAACATAGATGCACGTAAGAGCATGTACATAGGCACATACGTACACATACATACATGCACATACACATACATGTTTGCATAATACACACAACTACATAAAAATACATGCACAAGCACACACACACACACATGAACACAAGCACATGTATGCAAGCATACAGAAGCACACACATATTCTTGGATGCACAAATACATAGACAAGAATGCAAGTAAGCACATACACACGCACAAACATACATGCAAATATGCATGCATGCACATAGAAATGCACACATGCACATGCTCAAATGTATACACACACAAATACATGCCCACACAAAAATGCACACACACCCTTATGCACAAACACACATTCACATTCTTAGTTACATACATCCACACCCACACACACTCATGCCCATGCACACAAATGCACACAGATGCTCATAAATGCACGCAAATAGAATCACGAATGCACATGCACACCCACATGCATGCACACATGCTAACACCCACACACACTTTCAAAGACATGCATGCACACACACATATGTTAATCCATGTAGGCACATGCATAAGCACACAGACATATACATGCATATGCTAAAGAAAACATGCACACATGCATTCAGTCATATTCACATGCAAAGATGTATGTACACATGCACACAAAAGCATGTACATGTGAAGACATAGTCATACATACACATGCATACAAACACTGGAACACATAAGCATACACATGCACATAGATGCATGTATAAACATACATGCACTTGGCCTTGCACACACAACCCCATAAATCACACATATAGACACATAAACTCACAAACACATTTACATAAAGTCTTGCACATAGGTACATACATATACACACATGCACACATACTTGCATCGTAGATAGGCAACATGCACATAATGGTGCACATGCATACACACATGCACAAATGCATGCATACAGACATGCACAAGCACACATGCAAATAGACATAACTATGTACACACATATAGATGTATGCACACATGTAAATGCACACATGTGCAAATACAAACATACACACCCACATGCATACATACACACAAATGCATGCACACACACATAAACACACACAAGTATTCCCACATGCACATAGGCACACAAGCATATGTACACACAAGCACTTATGTGCACACAAACACATGAAAGAACATACATATATACTTTTGTAGACACATACACATGCAAACACATGCACATGCACACACACGGACACACTCACATTTGCATAAATGCACACACGTTGACATGCACACATGTACACACATGCAGGTATGCATATGCATAGGTACATATAGACACACATGTGCACATGCATACACACATCCACTGTCTAACACATGCACAAATGCACATGAACAAATGCACACACTCATGAATACCCACAAAAATGTCCCTAGGTTCCATCCATGCACACCTACACATGTAGACATGTACACACACAAGTGCATGGACACACACACACCGAAAGACCATCACATACACACACACTTACCAAAATGTACTCGCACACACATGGCTACACATGCACTCATACACAAACAAATGTACACATACATATGCATGCACATGCACATATATGTAATTCCACACACATGCACAAACACACACATACATAAACTTGCACATGCATGTAAACACACACATGTACACACACTCATGTGCAAAAGAACATAAACACATGCACACACACACATTTGTGCACACACATTCATAAAGAAATGCATTAACACACACACACTTATGCACACACACCAAGACACACACATGCATGTATACAAAAACAAACACATGGATGTGGCTGTATATACACACACACAAGTACAAACTTGCACAAGCCCACACATATGAGCACAGACATGCATGCAACTACACACATGTGCATACATGCACACATAGACACACACATATTCATGCATGCATAAACCCTCAAACTCACACACATGCATGCACACCCACAAATACACACCATAACACACACCCACACAAACACATGTTAGTGTGAACACTTCCACAAACACACATATACACTCATGGACATATGTACATAAAAGCTGATGCATACACATACATACAAGCACATGCACAACTATTCACATAGATCTTCACCAACACATAACCACACACACACACACATGCTCCCACACACATAGACAAATCCATACATAGGCACACACACACAAATACTTGTACACATGCACATGGATGCACACACACAAATGCATATGCATGCATGCACATGCACAAACACACACATGCATACATACATGCCCAAATGCTTAGACACATAAACATGCATGCATGCACATATGTACACGTAATAATATGCATCCACACACATGCACATGTACAAGCACACACAAACAGACGTGCAATAGAAATGCACACACACACATGCAAACTCACATGCACACTCATTCATCCACCCACATGCACACACATGCCCACACACACAGACACACACACAAACACATGTATACACAAGTGCACTCATACACACACACATATGCATGCACATGCACATATATGTAATTCCATACACATGCACAAACACACACATATATAAACTTGCACATACATGCAAACACACACATGTACACACTCATGTGCAAAACAACCGAAACACACATGCACACACACACATGCATAAAGAAATTGATTAACACACATTAATATGCACAAACACCTAGACACACACATGCATGTATACAAAAACACACACATGGATGTGGCTGTATACACACACACAAGCGCAAACACAAGCACACGCTGGCACATGCCCACACACATGAACATAGACATGCATGCACCTACATACATGTGCATGCATGCACACACACACACACACACATGCAAGCACACCCACAAGTAGACAACATAATACACACACCCACACAAACACACATATACACTCATGGACATATGCACACGTAAGTAGATGCATACATATACACAAGCACATGCACAACCATTCACATAGATCTTCACCCACACATATCCACACACCCACACACACATAGACAAACCCATACATAGGCAACACACACATACTTGTACACATGCACATGGATGTACACACACATGCATAAACACATACCCAAATACTTAGACACACATAAACATGCATGCATGCACATATGTATACACAACAATATGCATCCACACACACACACTTGCACATGTACAAGCACACATAAACACACGTGACACATGCATGTATACATGCACACTTATTCATCCACACTCACACACAAGCATGCAAACACACACCCACATACACAAACACATGCCCACATACACACACACATGTACACACAAGTGCACTTATACACACCCATGCACATGCACACTCACATGCACACAAACACTTGTATGTACCCATGCACACATACAAATGCACCCATGCATGCACATGAACATGCACACACATGCCTATGAACATGCAAGCATAAGCACATGCACAAACTCACATGTACATATGAAAGCAGATACACACATGCCCACAAAAAACACACGCACACACATGTGCATATGATCCACACATGACCACATTCATACACATGCACATGTGGTGCATACTCAAAACAATGCACACAAGGATGTGTACATAACTACACACACGTACAAGAAATCATACAATTGTGCAAGCATGTGCACACACATAGATGCTTGTATAAATATACAAACACAAGCACCTACATAAACATATACACACATGCATGAAAACACATCCACAGAAGCTCGTAGACATGAACTAACAAACAACACAGCCATGCTCATGCAAGGGCACATAAACACACATGTGTAGATGCACACACACACATATACACATGCACTAACAGAAAGATGTATGCACACATTGACATATACATACAAACAAACACACATAAGTATGCACACATAGACGTATGAACTATCACACACACAAACGTACACACAAACACATAAAAATGCATAGACACCCACACACATAGGTATGCAAGGCATGGCTTTGAGTACACAAATTCATGGACACACACCCATGCATACACATACTTTCACATGTACACACATACACAAACCCACAGACACACACATACACATCCATAGGCACACACACATGCCTACGCATGTGCAAGAATATGCACACACAAAAACACACAAATGCACACACATATAGACATATTCATACATGATGAATGCACACACACAAACACTTGCATAATGTCACATGCATATGAACACACACTGAGCCACATGCACACATGAATGCACACAAACCACACTCTCACATGCAAAGAAACTCATACACACAAACAAACATATGCACGTGCACAAAAACATATACAAAAACACACACACACACACACATACATACTCGCACACACACATACACATGTGTGTGCATGCATAGATGCATGCACTTGTACTAGCACACCCATATGTACATACACATAGAAAAACATATGCACACAGATATATATAGATTCACACACTAGTACACACACCCACAAACATGCACAAACATAAGCACATACACATGCACACCATTACGCACACACACATTAACAAACAAGCATATACACACTCACACACACTCAAACAAGCACACCCACCCAACACATACACACATAGGAATGCAAAGGCACACATATGCATGCATACAGGCATGTACGAACACACAACCACAAACATACACACATGCATAAATACCCATGCACACTCTCATACATGTACAAACACATGCATGTATAGACACACATGCACACTCACTCACACACAAGTACACACAATCACACATGTGCATGTACACACATATACACATTCACATGTGTAGAAACATATGCATACACACAAACAAGAACATGCTCTGACATACATAATATACACATACAAGCACACAATATCAAACATGCATAGACACACACACACATGCTCTCATTTGAACAATACCTAATACACATACATACATACACATGTATGAAACACACGCATTGCACACACACATGCACTGATGCATACATGTAGACCAAGATGTATACCACACACACATGTTCTAGCACACACACTCACATGCACATGAAAACACATATGCACACATACATGCACAAACACATATGCACACACGCACACACACAGACACATACACAAGCATGCATACAAGCTCATGGGAACAAAAATGCACTCACACACACATATACACATACACACAAAGAAATGCACACATATAGACACAAAGGAATATAAGAAAATAAACACTCACATACATAGATACATGCATAAACATGCACTCACATGCATACACATGCATAAACATGCATGTACACACACACTCACACACACATATGCACACATGCACTCACATGCACATAAATAAAGAAACACACACATATGGACACATACACACACACACACACACTTGCATGCACACATATGCACTCAGATACACACACACACACATCCATACACACTTATTTGCACATACTCATACACATATACACATGCACAAATCACTTGTTAAATGCATGCACACACACCCATATACACACACACACATATGCACACACACACAAGCTTGCACATGCACAAATGCATAAACACTAACACACACAATAACAAACTTGTACACACACACAAATACTTGTACATGCACAGCCACATAGACACATGCATTTACATTTGCAAACATGCACACATGCGCACATGCATGCATGCACACCTATGCACATACACACATGCACACACACACATGCATGCACATGTACATACTTGCACACACATAGGCACTCACACACACAAACATGCACACATATGCAAACTTACACACACACTCACATGTAGAAGCAAGCATGCAAACACACACACAAGCACACTCATGCAAAAACACATGCATTCACATGTGCACAGGCATGCACACCAACATATGCACTTGCATGCTTGCAAACACACACACACAAATGCATACAAGCACACACACACACACAAATGCATGAAAACGCACACACACACAAACTTACACTCACAAGCATGCACTCATATAGGCACAAGCACATGCACAAGCAAACGCACACATACATGTACACATATGCATGAACATGACTGCAAAGAGATACACACATGCACGAATACATACATACATCATTAGGTATGCATATGCACAAGCATAGGCACACAAATGCAAAACAACATAGAAGCAAAAACACACACTCAAACACCTACAAATACACAAATGTGGACACACACAGGTACACCCATATGTACACACACACACAAACCCACACCCACACACACGTATACACAACACATGCAAACAAGCATAGGCTCTTGTATCCACGAGCACAAGTGTGCACACACTAACAAACACAAAAATATGCTTGCAAAAACACAAAATCACACTCACATATGCACACACATGCATATGGACAAACACATGCCCACACATGTGCTTCGACGCAAATGCACATGCATTGATGCATAACACAAACACACACACACCCACATGTGCACATACAACACATGCAACACATGCATGCATACGTGAAGGCACATAACCACAAATAAGAATACACTCATGCATGAATGTGCACACACACACACACAAGCACCCATGCACACACAAGCAAACACAAAATAACATAGATGCACATGCATGCACAGACACCCTCACAAACAAATAACCACTCATAAGAAAGTGAACAAACACATTCACTGCACTCACACACACATGCAAAAACACACACGCATACATAGGCATGCAAATACGCACAAAAGTAGACAAACATCCACATAGATAGACACGCACGAATGCACATCCACACATGAATGCATGTAGATCCAAACACACTTGCACGACCCACATGCATACACATGCATACACATGCATGCACAAACACAACCATGCACATGCACATACACACATGCAAAGGAATACACACTCACTAGCATGCACACTCGAACACCCACTAATAGGCATAGGTGTGTGTGTGTGTGTGTGAACACTTGCAAAGACTCATGCATATGCATAGACTTAGATATACACATGCAGACATACACATACACGTAGACACAATAACCCAAACACATACAGATAGACACACACACACGTACACCCACAAACATGTATACACATGCACACACCTCCATAAGTAGCACACACATGCATGCATACACTCATGCACACACATAAACACACACACAAGCACAAACATACAGACACACATGTAAACATGTGCACACGTACACCTAGAAACCCACATGCACAAGTATGCACACATCCACACACATGCACACACATTCACACACAAACACCTATATGCATACACACAACACATTTGTAAATAAATACACATGCATGCATACTTGAACACACATGCAAATACTTAAGCATGCATGCTCACACACACACATAAACATAGTTGCACATGCAAGCACAAATGCACAAAAAATCATATGCACACACACATAAATAAATGCATGCACATGACATGTACACACACACACATGTATAGACATGCACAAACACTCACTTAGATAGATGCACAAGCACATACATGTGCATGTATGCACACACATATGTACTCACACATGCACATAAAATGCACACACGTGCACACACCCACATACCCACACACACACACCCATACACACTCATGTAGACATGTACATACAAACACACATACACATGCAAATGCACTTGCATTACCACACAAATGCACACAAACATCCATAACATGAACACACATGAATACCTTTTCACACACGTAAACAAACAAACATCGGTAATTGCATACATGCACATAGAAGCACACAAACACACACACATGTGCATGTGTACACACACATACAGACGTGTGCAAATAGATACACACACGCATACGCATGTGCATAAACACACATGCACATGCACACATATATAAATGCACATATATGCACATACACACATGTGTACACACATACAAAAGCACACAGACTTGAACACACACACATGTTCACGCACTTTCACACACATGAATAACCACATAGAGATACAAGAAAACACAGATGTACACACATTAATGTAAACACACTTGCACACACGTGCACGTGAACATGCATATGCACACACGCATATGCACACGCACTTACATGCCCACATACACAAACATATACATATGCAAGCATGCTTATACATAAACATGCACAGACACACATATGCACACAGGCATAGGTGTGCACACACACATACAAGTGCAAGCACACACACACATAAATGCACACAAAAACACACACACATACACATGCACACACACATGCACTACACGCACACACATATGCACATACATGTACATACATAGGTGAACATGGGTACGTCCACACCTATGCCCACATGCACTTATATACACACTAATAATCACATAAGCTCACACACATACAAACAGACACCCATGCACACAAACACATGTACACACATGCATGCATGAACACACACATTGATGCATACACACAAAAATGCACACGCACATACAGGCACACATTCACACAGACATGCATGCACACAAACACACATGTCTAGACACACAAAAAATTGCAAAAATGCAAGCTTATGCACATGTACACATGCATAAGCATAGATGCACACCCATGCACACATACTCACATATGCATAGACATTTAAACACACTCAAACCTGCATACATACATTTACACTCAAACACATATGTGCATGCAAATGCATACACACTTAAACACTCATGCTCACATGCAGACACCCATGCATGAACACATGCATGTATGCTCTTCAACACGCAAATACATGCACACAAATGCACACACACACATGTGCACAAGCACATGCACACTGACACACCCACACACAAATGCATACATGCACGCATGCACACATGCATGCACTCATAGATTCGAACACAATTGCATATGCATGAATACACATATGGAATCCCACTTGCATGCATGCACATATGCACACACACACATATGTGCAAACATGCATGCACATACATGCATATGCATACACACAGACACACACATGCACACGCAAATGCATACACATGTGCACACACACCTACACGTGTGCACACACACACATGCACACAAATACACACTCAAATGCACACACATACACATGCACATAAAAATATATGCACAAACATAGACTCATATGTTGACATGCATAGACACACATGAGAATCCTTAAAAAAACAACACATGCACCTGCACACACATATGCATGCACACAAGAATTCATGCACTCCTACACACACAAATGCACAGGCACCCATGCACTCACCAACTCACACATGTGTGTGCATGCACACACTTGCACCCATGCACATACACTGGTACACACTCAAACACATAAACAGACAAACACAAAAACACTTATCCACAAACACACACACACACCCACACATATACACACACACACACACGTAAGCACACATGCATAAACTAACTCACACACACACATACACATACACATCTATATGCATACACATGCACAAGAAAACACACACTCCCACACACACCCACTCCAACATCCACACACACATAGAAGCACACATGCATACATGCAAACACATGCACAAAAATATCTACACACATAGACAAACAAACACACACAAAAATATGCACAAGTATACACACGCACACATGAACAAATAGTCACATGCATGAACATACACGAACTTGGAAACATGCATGAACACACATGAACATGGAAACATGCAATACACACCTATAGACATTCAAATTCACATAGACATAAACACTCATGCATATGCACAAAAAAGCACATAGGCACATGCACTCAACAACACACACTTATGCACACATGCATGTAGGCACACACACATCCACAAACAAACACACAAAAATGCATAAATATGCACAAACACACACACACAAACACATGCATGCAAATGCATATATACTCACACATACATATTTGTGCAACCATGCTCATGCATTCACACAAACACAAATACATGCACTCACACAAACATGCACTTGTACACACTCAAGCACACATGAAAACAAAAAAGCTACACCCAAACATGCATACACATGCACACACATTCACATGCACAGAGTACACACAAAGCCACACAGACACAAACACATATGAAAACACACACACAGGCACACTCATGCACATGCACACACAAAAACATGTGCATATGCATACGTACACATGTACAAGCATTGATATATGCACACACATGCAAATGCATGCATGCATACACACACTCACCCAGAAAAGATCATATACATGAATACCTATGCAGATGTACACATAAGCATACAAACACATGTAGGCATGTACACACATGCATATTTTCTTATAGAAATGCACACACTCACTAACATGAAAACAAATGCATGTATACACTTTCCTAAACACACACATGTAAGCATATATATTTGCACACAGTAACATGCACATACATACACACAAACACATGCACATGCACACACACGCACACATAAATATGCACATGCATACACATGCAAACGCAAAGGCGCACACACATGTGACTACATATGCACACACACACACACACAGTTGTAAACATACACATAGGCACATGCTCATTAACACACATGCACACACACACTTAAAAACAAACACAAATGCACACATACACACATTCAAGCGTAAACACAAATATGAACAAGCACATGTAAGCACACACACAATAATGAACACACTCAAACATATCCACACCCACAAACACATACCCACTCCCCACATAGCCAAGCACACATGAGCACATGTGCACACAAAAATACAAAAACACACAAACATAGACACACATACAACACACATGCACAAGCATACATGCACACACACTCTTGCACAAACACATGTACAGATACATACATAGATGTGCACATGCACTCTCACACATGCTTATGCCTATGTATACACATGCTTGCACACACACATATAGACATGCACATGCACCCATGTACACATAAATTTACACATATACACACATAGGCACACACAAGCACACACACAAAACGACACATACACGTACACACACACACATACACGAACACATGCATGATCACGGAAAGACACACATGCACATATGCATACACCTATGCACTTCTGTACATACACATGCATATAAACATATAGACACATGCATGCACCTCCATACACATACAAGCCTACACACAAATCTATGCACACACATACATAGACCTAGGCATATACACTAATAACCATACACAACTTGCACATGCATGCTCGTGCACACAAACACATGCACATGCATACACATAATCACACATGCTTACACACATACACAAAGAAAAACAAAGACATACATGCACAAGTACATGCACTTGCACACATGCACATACAAACACACACACAAAAACACACAGACACATAGATGTAGACGCACACACCCACACATCCACACTACTACACATGCACACAGGTGTGCATGGTCACTTGTGCACATGAACATAAGCACTCATGTACAAGTGTGTGTTTTTGTGCATGTGTGTGTTTTGCGAATCAGTGTTTGTGTGTGTGTGTGTCTTCATGTTAGTGCTTGTGCGCTTTTTGCATGTGTAAGTAGGTGCATGTGTGCACAAGTGAAACAACTATGGACCATGTGATCACAAAATTGTGCGATCGAACGACTAATAGAATTAGTGGATTGAAAAATTAGATATGAAAATGATCGTTCGATCACAAAAATGCACAATCAGATGGCTGACGTCACTCCCATAATTTGGATGTTTGTCATGTAGTAAAAGCAATACTTTTAGTCCCACATGATGTATTTGAAAAGCACTTTTCTCGATATATGTATTCTTGAATGCAACAAAGGTAGCCTAATGTTGGGGTTGGTTATCTCCTGGTTCATGCCGGATTTAATAACCCATGCATACTAATAATTATAAAATTAAAAATATGCATTCAAAGGATAATGTTCCCAATCCAAGCTAAATTTGAATGTTTTGATTGGGTTCGGGATTCATGTCGTAACCGACTTGAACACTACAGTAATTAGTGAACGACAAATTATTATTAGGAAGGTAATTAGGATTTTTTGTTTATATTATTTTTTAAATTTCTTGTTTAAATCATTACTAAATAATAATATTTCGAAAATATTAATCAAATGTTTGAGAAATGTGCACTTTAGATATTGAATCAAAGATGGTTATCAAGAATATTATAGATGGAAGTTAATTAATCTTTTTTGTACTTTGAAAAAGTAATTTTAATCAAACTTAATATTCTAAAAATGAAATTAAAATACCTAAGACTACTGTCAAAAATTATTTCTTGGTGATTTGGCACTTTTACCAAGATGATTTTTATGAGATTTTACTTTAGCTTCTCTTCTTTAAATTCTTCTATGTATACAATTATCAACTATTTAGAATCTAGACATGTATTAAATGAAATTTATTAGAAATATTTAGGGTTTGTTATCATCAAATAATATGCAATGGCTAGGGGTTAATACCAAATCATATGTGTGTGCTTGTGTATCAATACACATGTTCATGTGTCTGTGTGTATTTATTGGTATGCGTGTCTGTGAATGTAGTTGCATGTTCATGTGCATATGTGGAATGTTTTCATACTTATGAGAATGTGTGTGTATCTATTCTATTTATGTGTGCAAGTATGCATGCATGTTTATGTGTGCATGTGTGTGGGTGCACACATATGTTTGTGTCTGTGTGCATGTGCATGAGACTAAGTTGGTGCGTGCGTGTGTGCATCCGTGTGATTGAGTAGATGGGTAGGTTCATGCATGTGTGTGTGTGTGTGTGTGTGCATGCTAACACATGTGTGTTTGTGTGTGTGTATGACTAGGTGCAAGCATGTGTGCATCTTCATGTACATGTGCACATGCATGTGTGTACATATGTGTGTGTATGCATGCATGCACATATGTGGATGCATCTGTATGTGTGTGTGTGTGTGTACACTTGTATGGGTTTGTGGGTGTGTGTGTGCTTGTTCATGTGTGTGAATTCCTTTTGGGGTGTACATGTGCACATGTGTGTGTGTGCATGTGTGTGTTCATGTGTGTAGGTGTCTGTAGGTGTTTGTTGTGCACATGAGCACATGTGTGAGTGTTTCTATGTGTATGCATGTGTGTATATGCACATATACATTTGTGTGATTATGCATGTGTGAATGCATGTGTGCCTACACATGTTTATGATTCTTTTGCATGTGTGTGTGTGGCTTAGTGTTCGTGTGTATGTGCATGCATGTGTGTAAGTGTGTGTGTATGTGTGTGTTAATGCATGTGTGTCCATGCATGCATGTATTTGTATATGTGTCTACTTGTGTGAATGCTTGGTCATGTGCATGTGTTCATGTATTTGTGCATATTTGTGTGCACGAGAATATGAGAGTGTGTATGCATGAGTTATTTTGCATATGAGTGTGTATGTGTAGCACATGTGTGTGTGATTATGCATGTGTTTGTGTATGTGTGCATGTATGTGTGTGCATTCATGTGTGTCTGAATATGTATATGTTTGTGTTTATGTTTGTGTGCATCTGTATGTATACGTGTGTCCTTTTGTGTGTGCATGTGCATGGTTGTGTGTGTTTGCATGTGTTTGTGCATGAGTAGACATGGGCATCTATATTTGTGTGATTATGTGTGCATGTTCATGGGTGTGTACATCTGTGTGTGAGTGTATGCTTATTTGTGCATGTTTTTTCTTTTATTAGGCATTTGTATTTACATGCATATGTGTGCACCTTTGTTTATTTGTGTGTGTGTGCATGTATGTATACATTCATGGCATGTTGTAACTATGTGTGTCACACATCTGTGCATGCATGCGTGTATGTTTGTTTGTGCATTTATACATGCATGTGAATGTCTGCTCATGTGTGTGTTTGTCTATGTTGATTTATGTGCATGTTTGTATGCATGTGCATGTGTGTGTGTGTGTGTTTATGTGCATGTGTTGTGTTGGAGTACATGCATGTGTGTGGGAGTGCACTTGTGTGTGTGTGTGCATGTGTGTTTGTTCATGCATCTTTGTGAATGCGTGTGTGCACATGCAAATGTGTGTGTATATACATGTACGTATGCATGTGTGTATTTGTGTGAGTGCATATGCATTTATATATGTGCATGGGTAAACATGTGTGTGTGTATGTGGGTGCAAGGATGCACATTTGTATGTGTGTATGTGTGTGCATTTGTATGCATGCATGAGTGAGTGTGCATGTGCATCTGTGTGTATGTGTGCATGTGCTTGTATGTGTCTATGCCATGCTTATGTGTGTTTATGTGTGCCTTTTCATGTGTATGTCTACATGAGTGTGCATTTATTTGTTTGTGGTTCTATTTTTGTGTGTATTCATGTGAGTGTGTACCTATGCATGTGTCTTTATGTGAATACCTATGTGTGTGAATGTGTGTTCATGTATCTGCATAAATGTGTGTGTGTGCGCACAAGTGTGAGCATGTGTGCATGTGAGTAAGTGTTTGTTACTGCATATATTTGTGTGAGCATGTTTGTGTGTATGCCTGTATTGATTGTTTGTATGCTTGTAGGTTTGAGTATGCATGCTTATATGCGTGTGTGCATGTTAGTGTGTTTGTGAGCCCATTTTCATGTATGTTTGTGTGTTATGAATCCATGTGAACAAGTGTGCATATGTGTATGTCCATGTGCATGTCTGTATGTGCATGTGTTTGTTTGTGCATGTACCTTAGAGTGTGCATGCAATTGTGTGCATCAATTTGTGCTTATATGTGTTTGTTCATATGTGCGTTTGTTCATGTGTGTGTGTGTGCATGAGCATGTGTACCCATGTTAATAAGTGTGTGTGTGTGTGTGTGTGTATTTATGGGTGCATGTATATTGTTGCGTATGTGTATACAGGTTTTTGTGTGGCTATACACATGTCTATTTGTGCTTGTGTTTATTTCCTTGCGTGTGCATGTGAACATGCATATGTATAAGTGTGTGTGTGTGTGTTTGTGTGAGTGTGTGTTTGTGTGTGAGTCAAAGTGCATATAAGTATTTATGTGTGTGTGAGAGTTTTTTGTGGTTATGTGCATACATGTTTGTACATGTATATGTTTTTCTTCTTGTGTGTGCATGTGTGTGCGTGTGTCTATGTGGGTGTATGTGTCTGTGTGTGTTAATGAATGCATGTATATGTTTGTGTGTGTGTCTTTGTGCATGTGGGGGGTGCATGTTGGTGGGTGTGCATGTAGACATGTGTGTGTATATGCATGCATGAGTGTAGTTGTGTGCATGTGTGCACATATGTACATGTGAGTGTGTATGCATGTGTGTGTGTTCATATGTGTTGGTGTGCCAGGGTGTGTGTTTGTCCATGCATACATGTATGATCTGTGTAAGCATGCATGCATGCACCTTTGTGTGGGGGTGCACATATTAGTCTTTGTCTTCACGTGTGTGTGCGTGTATGTGTGCATGCACGTTTGTTGTGCATATGTGTAGTGTGTGTTTACCTATATGTGCATGTGCGTGTGTACCTATGTGCCTGTGTGTGCATATGTGTGTGTGCATGTGCATGTGTGAGTTCGAGGATGTGTGTGTATGTGCTTTTGCACATGTGTATGCGTGTGTATGAGTGTGCATATATGTATGTGTATTGGTGTTTTTATGTGTGCATGCTCACTTGTGTGTGTGTGTATGTATGGGTGGGTGTGTGTGTGTGTGTATATGCATGCATATGCATGTGTGTGCATATGTATATGTGCATGTGTGTGTGTGTGTGAATGTGTGCATTTGTTCGTGTGCTTTTGCATATTTTTTGTCCAACTATATGCATTCGTGTATGATATTTGCATGTTTATGTTCATGTGTTGGTGTATGTGTGTTTGTATACATGCATGTGTGTGTACATGTGTTAGTGTATATGCATGCAAGTGTGTGCATATGTTTGTCTGCACATGTAGTTATATGCTTGTGTTTGCATGTGTGGCTATTTGTGTCTATGTGTGGATGTGACTAGGTGTGTGTGTATGTATGCATGTGTAGGTGTGCATTTGTGTACTTGAGTGGGAGTGTGTTCATAGGTGAGCATGTGTGTATGCTTTTGCATGTGTATATGTGTTCTCATGGATATGCATGCTTGCATGCATGTGTGCATGTACATGCATGTGTGTGTGTGTGCATGTGTATTTGAGTTATTTGTGTTTGTGTACATGTGCTTGTTTGTGCATGTGTATGTGTATTTGTACTTGCACGTGTGTGTTTTTGTGCCTTTTTGTGCATGCATGTGTGCATATGTGTTTGCATATGCATGTGTGTATTATAACATATGTGTTTGTGTGTGCTTGTGTGTGTACACACTTGTGTATATGCATGCTTGTGTGAATGTGCACTTTTGTGTGTGCATGTACTTATATGTTTGTCTGTGTGCATGCTTGTGTATGCCTTTACATGTGGATGTGGGCATGCTT